>JAODAL010023415.1:0-62719 GCA_025379985.1 Phyllomedusa bahiana | reverse complement strand
GAAGGGCCCCGGGTCATGCAGCAAAAAAACCCGATTTTGGGCCCTTTCCCCCGGGCCCAACTGAAATTGGAACCATGGGGGGATGGACACTGGGGGGAAAATTTTGTTGCCCGGGGCCCGCATGAGGAGTGAGGCCCCATGCGCCCTGCATGGCGAAAACGGGTTCAATTGGTTGTAAAAAGGGTTTCTGAATTTCCCAAAACCGTTTCTTCAAAAGAATCTAAAAATACCAGGAAACGTGCATGTGCCATTTTTCCCCTTTTTCCGAAAAAAGCCAGGCACAAACCTCCCAAAGGTTGGGCCAGGGGGGGCCAAAGAAAGGCCCCCCCCCAAAACAACGAAAATAATGCGATGTTTCCTCCCAAATCGGAATTAAAGCCCTCCCACATTTTGGGGACCGGATTTTGAACAAAGAAAACCCTTTAAACCCCAATTTTTTTTGGAGGGGGATCCGGGCAAACCCAAGGGTTTCCCCCCCTGTGTAACTTTAAATTTCGGCCGGGGTGGCGGCTTCCCCGTGCTGTGGCCATTTTAGGGGGGGGGCCACTTTTAATTTTGTCGGGTCGCCGGGGCTAGGGGATGAATAACGCTTTCCCAAACTGCTTCATTTTTCCCGGGGCCCAGATGCTAAAAAAAATCTGGGGAAAAAGGCCCTGTGAAAGGGGGGCCCCTCGGGGACGTGGGACTACATCTCAACCCCAAAGGGAGCCAAGGGGGACTTAAACGGGGAGGAGGGGGAAAGGGAAGAGGATTTTGGAGCAGAAGCTTTGTTGGTGAAATGAGTGGTTTTTTCTCCCCAGGTGAAAAGGAGAGGAGGGAGGAGCAAAGGGGGGAGGTGATGGAGTTGGGGGAAAGACGAGAAGAGGCCCCGAAAGGGCACCGTGGGCAAAAAATTAAAAAATTTTTGGAGGAATGGGAGGGGCAGGGAGTCCCCCCGGACCCCACTTGTGCTATGGCCGCAGAAATGTTTTTGGGGGGCCTGGCCCGGGGTGAAAGGAAATGGGGGCCCTTTTCCAGCAGAGGGATGACTTCTGGCCCCTCCACCCAATTGGCCCTTCGCTCCCGGGTCCCAAAATGGGACCCCTTTTTCCCAGCGGGCTGGAGGGGGGACAAATAAAAATACTATAGGGGGGAAAATCCTCTCGGTTCGGGGTTTGGCCCGCTCCCTTATGGGGGGAATCCCCCAAACTCACGTCCCACTCCCGCACCCTTGCGTGGGGGGTTTGTTGGGGGGGGGGGGGGGGATAGGAGGGTACCACTCCACGGGGGCAGAAATTTTTAAGTCCTGGAGCCCACTGATGGCAGCTTCTTCCCCCCCGGTGGGGAGGGCACACGCCCAGCAGCACAAAGGACCTGGAGCAGGGGCCTAAACCCAAACCGGTGGGGGGAAAAATTGGACAAGACTCGGGGCCCCCCAAGTTAGAAGTTCCGCTGGATTTTCGGGCGGCCAAAAACGGGATGTGGGGGCCGGGAACTTCCCGGGTTTTAAAGTGGGGGAACCCTGTTCCCAGCCAGTGGGGTGCACAGAGCGGGTTTTTTTTTCAGGGGCGGCGGGGGGCCATCTTTCCCCCCAAAGGGAAAAATCTGCTTTTCCCCGGGAAATGTGGAACGACTGCCTTTGTCAAGATGAATCAGGCATGGATGGGCCCAGGATTTCCACCCCCCAAAAGCCTTAGGCGTCAGTTTTCCCATCGCTATGACGCCTCCCCAAAAAATTTTTGGGGAAATTTAATTTGGGGTTTTCAAATCCCTCCCTCAGCCACTTTTCTGTTCCCAAACCACCCCCCTGATCCCACACATTTGCCCCGTTTTCCCATCGCCAAACCACCCTCTTTCCCGGGGGCTGGTATTGCCACCCAACTCCACACTCTGTCATTGGGGCCCTTCGGAGCTCATGCTCTGCTGAGGGCGCGGGCCGGGTTGACCCTCCCATTTGTTTTTTCCTTGTCCCCACTCCTACTTCTTTGCTGTTGACCCTGCCGTCGGGGCCCCCTTTTCTTTTGGCCTACTCCATTTTTTTTGCCACCCCAAAATTTTTGTCACCTTTCCCCACTGTTGCCCCTCATCCCGCTGGGGGTGCTCCCCCTGGCCTTTTGGAACCAACCACTTGTTTTTTTCCCCTTTTGCCCTGCCCTCATGCGGGCTGTCTGCTTTGTTTTCCGTGACCCCACAATGTGTTTTTTTCCCACCCCTTCTGACCTCATGCTGCTGTGGGGCTGTTTGCCTGACCTTTACAAAACTTGCCATTTCCCCTTATCGGACTTCTGCTGGCTTTTGATGCCGGCCCTCCACACTGTGTTTTGTGCCACTCTCTGACCTCATGTGTCTGGGCTGTTTGCCATGACCCCCCACCCCTGCCCATTTGCCATTGTCTGAGCCATGCTTCTGCTGCTGTTGTTGCCGTGACCCCCCCCCCCTGTGTCATTGTGCCACACTCTGCCCTTTAATGCTACGCTGTGGCTGTTTGCCGGCCCTCCCACTTGATTTTTCCACTGTCTACCTCATGCTGTCCCTTTTTTTTTCCCGGGGTGATCCACACTCTGTCATTGTCCCACTTTTGGCCCTTTCTTTCTGCTGCTTTGGGGCCGGACCTCCCACTGGTCATTGGCCCCCCTTGACATCATGCTGCAGCTGTGGTTGCTCCCCTGCCCTCCCACTTGTCATTTTTGGGCCCCGGGTTTGCCCTCATGCTGTGCTGTGGTGTTTGCAGGAAACCCCAAAATCGGAATTTGTGCCACTTGCCCCCCTACTCCTGTTGGTGCCAACCCCAACTTTCCCTGTCTTTGTGCCACTGTCTGACCCCCTGCTGCTGCTTTTGATTGACTTCATCTCCACACTGTTTTCTTTGGTGCCACTTTGTGGGCCCCTTTAATTTTTGTGCCACCCCCAGAATTTGTCATTGTGCCACTCTGGGGTTATCATGCTTCTGCCAAGTGACCGCTGTCTTACGGGAAACCCACCCTGGGGTTTTTTTTCCTAATGCTGTTTCCCCCCTCCCCAAACTCAAATGACGTTGCACTATTTTTTGGGTTTTTCCCCTTCTTTTCCCCTGCCCGGGAAGGGTTTGGGGAAGGACAGGTTTTGTTTTGCCAAAACGGAAATTTGATACAAACGCAAAAACACAACCCAAAACCCCATTTAAGGGTTTCATCTGTTTTGCTTTAAAATTCCTTTTTGGGTTTTTTGGCCTTAGCTTTTATGGTTTATTGACCATTGAAAGCGGACACGGACGGATGAAAGGAAGGGCAAAATTAAAAAAGGACGTAAACGCAAAATTACTCCCCCGGACACACTCTCCACCCCTTTGGGGGGGCCCTCAAACATGAAACAGCGTTTAACAAACGGGTTTTGTCATATCTTGTGACTTTTTTAAAGCTCTGGCCTCATGGAGAAAAACCCCTGCTGTGAGCCCCCCTTTCTGTGTCGTGATCTTGGGTGGCTCCAAAAAACCTATACGGGTTTTTTTTGGGACGCTATGGTACGATCTTAGCCCTCGCTTGTTTTTTTTTAAGCTGGCGTTTGCCAGGGACTTTTTTAAGCTGAAATTCCCGCTTCATTTTTGGTCATTTTTTCCCCCCAAAAGTGCCCGGGGTTTTTTAGAGTAAAGCGATTCCTAATAGCACGGCAGTCAGTGTGGCCAAAACAAAAACCAGTTTTATAAAGATAAAACCCAAAAAAGCCCCCTCTGCATATTTACCCATGGCAAAAATTTTGTACTGCCCTACAGGCTCGTGACAAGGAAATAGCTTTTTTTTTAACTGTTTCGTCCCGAAGTAATTCGGAACAAAAAGGGTTTTTTTTGTCAGAAAATTTGGCGAACTCGGCAAACCGAATTTTTTGAGGAAATTCGCCCATCTCTACATAAAAATTTTTAAATACTCTTATTGCATCTGTGCGTCTGTTGGCACCAAAGACCTCATTTTTATTTCGCATATTGTGTTATACATATTTGATAGTAAATTAGGCCTGTAGTCAGTGGTGCGACGGCTGCCATATTAATCCATATAACTTTTTAATACTTCTATTTCTCTCAGTGCGTCTCAGTTTGACGCTAATCGTGCATTTGTATGATAGTTTGTTGAAAATTATCAATTGATAGTCCTACTAGGGAAGTTGTAAATCTCAGGGACTGAAGGAAGAACACTGTTGATTTTGTGTTACGGTTCTTCCACCAGACCGTATTTCACAGATACTTGATAGAAGCAATTCTGTTTCTAATCCTAGTTGGCTGTTGGAAATTAGAGGGATTTAAGAATAGCTGTGATTTGCCATCTTTCAATAAAAGACTGTCAAAAACTCTTCCATACCTTTTAAATTTTTATCTTTCTGAACATGGAGCGAACTGCAGGTAGTAAGCGAGCTAAGAGGGGTGTAGGACATGGAGGTAGAGGTATGAGAGAAGGTGCTCCTTCCAGTGCTGGCGATAACACGCAAGCCAGCGGATCGTCGGTTGCAGGACCGTCAGGCCTTCATTGATGGGTCGGTGCCCTGTGAATCTCATTGACGAACAGCGTCGCCAATCTGTTCTTCAGTGGTTAATGTAACCTGCATCCTCCTCGTCCTCCGAGTCACGGCCACAAATGTCGTCATCATCATCGTCATGTGGGTCATGCGGGTTTTGGGGTCATGATGCGGTCCAGGACAGGGATAGTCAATGTCCAGTTCAACTAAAATGGTGGTTCAAAGACTCCTTTTTCCGGCACTTTTTAATCCGTGGTTCATGCAGGTTTTACGGTCATGCTGAGGTACAGGACAGGGATAGTCAAAGTCCCGTTCAACTAAAATAATGGTTAAAATAATACTGCCTTCTGGCACTTTTTAATTTGTGGGTCATGCAGGTTTAAGGGTCATGCTGTGGTACAAGACAGGGATAGTGAATAGTCTGTCAGTTTTTTTCTGTGACTCTTGTTGCCTAATTGTCTTGCCTAAGATGTAGCACGTATCAGTTTGCTGTTGTGGATATTAATTCCAGCTACTCCACCCCTGCTTGGGTGTAAGAATGAAGCTGTTATTCCTCTCCCATAGACTTTAATGGTCATCGGCGATAATCTGTTATCGACTATCGACTATCGTCATGATAATTGTCGATCTCGACTATCGACTCGATAACGATAGATGACACAATCGCTCATCACTATCTGTAAATACAGGGAAAAAAATGTGTAATACATTTATTTCCTCCTCATCACCCTGTAAAATACTTCCCTCTTTACTTTTTATCTGCCAACATTTTCAGTTTTAACCAGTTTTTTTTTACCCTAGTTTTTTATTGGTGTTTGAAAAATAGATTTACAATACAAAAATATAAATTAGAGCAGATTTAATCTTTTTACTATTCATATAGTTAGATAATATTTGGCAGAGTTTTTTGCACTTTCCCTGCACACTGCTAGGGACGAGTGGCGCAGTGTTCTGCATGTCGGGTTGCAGGCACACTCGTTCTGCCGGCAGGTACTCACCTAGCCACACTCCTGCTCATCCATGCTCCTCTGCTAGCCAGTGTGCATGCCCCCACTCCATAGGGTGTGCACGCCGGCTCTCTGAAATTTAAAAGGCCAGCTTGCCAGTAATTGGCTAATTGCCAAGCGCTCACCCTATAGATACAATATAGTATTGCTAAGCACACCCGGATAAACTTTGCTAGACTGGTGCTGGGTATAACAAAAATCACAATCGTAATATATATACACCCGCACACAAATTGTTCTAGCAATTAATACAAAATCCTTTATTCACAAAGATATTTCAAAATTCATCATATGTATTGGCGACCCCTTCATTCTATATAAACGTTTTCGGTTCCCATAGGACCTTTATCAGACAAGTCGCTGCAATATAATAATATCCCTTAGTAACAAACAACAAAACAACCCTATACAATATACTATCCTACAACCTATATCCTAGATACATAATATACACATATCTCTAAAGTATACACAATAAAATATACTTAATAAAGAAAAAAGAAAAGGAAAGAACAAACACCCACAAACAAGCGCTCACAAGCGCTCACCCTATATATTCTGGGCTACTTCCTCACTTCCCTGCCAGATCTACAATACTCTAAGCCTTAGAAAAAGCATTCCAAATTGCATTATTGTTCTACCCAGTTCCAGTCCCTTAGATATGTTTCTTGCCCATGAACCTCTGCATCCTGTCCTGATCTTCACGCCTGTCCCTGACTACAAGCCAGCCTTACAATTCTGTACCTTGCCATGCCTCGACTGCCACTGCAGGCTAGTCACACCAAGGGTAGCAACCTGGGGGTTTGCTTGCCATAGCAAGTCTAATCCACTTTGCAGCGGGCTCTGGTGAAAACCAGCGGCCCCTTAGACTCTGGTCCCTGGTGTGGCTTATACCATTACCTGCAGTGGTACAGCGGATCCTCTACTATAGCCATTACATCTCTCTATCTAGCTTTGCTATCTTTATGTGTTTTGCATAATTTAATTTTTTTCATTATAGCATTTGTGCTTCCTATTAAGTAGCTTAAATGCTTTCTTTTCGTTATTTATTCTTTACATTTTGCTCATCCTCATTGTTTTTTTTCCCTGTTCATAACCACGTTATTGGCATAAGGTATTTACCTCTCACAGTGAGTGTTGAAGATTCTTAGAAATACTCGATATCCGTCTGTTGTGTTTTTTTTTAATCACAGTCAATAAGGTTAAGGACCTCTCTAAGCCAATCAAACTTAGCCTTCCTGTAATTGTTACTCTATCAGGTCTGTTAGTCAATAACAGAAGTTTATTATTGTTATTACCTACATTTATTTCTGCCCATGATGACTCCACATGTTTATTTCTTATATCTATATCTTCCCATGGTATTTTACATAAAGACATACCACTACCCCTTTCTGATTTCTATGATCTTTTCTAAACAAACTGTAAACCTGTAAGATAACCACCCAGTCATAGCTATCATCCGGCCATGTCTTTTATTCCAAACACTATATTTGAAAATTTCTGTTATATAATCCTCTAGTATATTCTATAAAGTGGTTTTAAAACTGTGCTTCACTTTAATAACAATAGAAATGAGAGTGGTCTATGAAAAGATAGAAACAACAAAAACTAATTTCAAGGTTATTGTTTGGCATTCTACCAGGTACAGTTTATAAAACTATGGAATAGTCTGCTTTATCTTTCAGGGTCATGAAATAAACTGCTATGTGCTTTAATGTACCTTCAAACTAAATAACTGTAAATCACAATAAATTGTACAAACTTTTCATGAATAGACTGCAATAATAACTTTTTTTTAAATTTACTAAAATATAGTTTTCATTAAACTGAATTGTCATTAAGGTGTTAAGGGCAAACTCTCATTTGGGCCTGAAGAATGCAAAAATTTTTTGTTAGTCCTAGTAGAGAGCTTCAATATGCATTTTTCTGATCACACTAACAGATACCCTATTAGCTTTGTTCTTTCAAAGGAGCATTCTTCCTCTGATAAACTACTTAGATGCCACATAAATTGGATCTGTCTTTGTTTATTGTCCAATATTGTAACAATTGGTCATTAAAATGAGAAAATGTATATTTACACAAAATGCTACTGTATGTTTTCAACCCAGAAGTAAATGTGTTACACAGAGAGAAGGAGGAGGGAGTCCAGTCTTCCAAAACTAAATGAATAACACCAAAATCAGACAATGCTTTTAGGTATAATACGTTCCTTAGCAAGCCGCATCAAGTAATGATGCCAGTCCAAGGGTTTTATTAGGTTGCTGTTTTTGTCTCAGTTTCTTCCCAAAGATCCACTCCCAACCATGTGAGGTAAAACCCAGGGTCCTGCAGAGAGGTGTCTTTCCACGGGGTAATATATGTTTTATATGTTTATCTTGGTTTCTAGACTGCGGTTATGGGAATTATTCTATGGAAAGAAACTAAGACAAGCAAGCAGCACCCTGATAAAGCCCTAGAATTGGGATTGTTACTTGAAAAAGACTGATGCTCACTAACAAGTGTAACACACCTAAAAGCAGTGTCTGGGAGGATATGTTGGTGTTATCAACCACTGTATTTCCTTGTGCCCCATGTTATGTTCCTTCGAAAGATGCATTAGCTCATCTCCCCTACGTTCCATCCTCCACTCTCTACACGTTTCTTAGAAAATTCTTTGTTCAATTAAGAAATCATCAATGGCAGTTGCCAAGGTAACACAGACACTAAACAGAGTGCTTTGGTCTTCTTGATTCTTCCAGCAGTACATACTGCCCACAACACGAATGTGACACTTTAAATAAATCAAACAGCAATTCCTTTCAATTAATGTTTTATAATTATATAAATGTAACACTTCAATCAAGAGAGCGTGCATGTAAGAAATAATTCTTTGTTGTTTTTTTTTTTGTACATCTACACTTTTTAAACCAACATGCATTTTATTGCTCTGTTCACACTCACCTTCCATCTTTTTATTTTTCTTGCCATTTTCCAGAATGAAGATCTCTGAAACATGTTGCTTATTCATCCCTATGGATCAGTTGCGTGAAGAGGTCATTGCACTTGTGTGAATGCTACAACCTTTTCAGTGTCTACACATGTTTGTAAAGCCTCATTCAAGGTAATGTAGTGCTGTCTCATCCAGTGATTGGTGGGGGTCCACAGAAGTTGCACCTACTTAATATTGGGCACAGTATTTGGAAATAATAGGAAAATCGTAAAAAGGAGACTTACTTTGCTCAGCAAAGTAAAAGTTCAATTAAAGTGGATCATACCAGACTACCATAAGGGCAAGAAAACTAATATTACTATGAGAACTATATTCTCACAGTTGGGTTTGACTAGTACCCATACTTTAGACGATACAATATAGCACTATTGACCCCATAATAAAACAAAAAAGAGAAATTTATTAGAACAGTTCGGTTTTGATAAATATCTCTTGTTTGTTTTATTATGGGTTCAATAGAGCTGTATTGTATTATCTAAGGTACTGGTAATAGTCAAACCCAACTGTGATAATATAGTACTCATAGTAATATTAGTTTTCTTGCCCTTATGTTAGTCTGGTATGATTAGTTTCTATCTACCCTCCCTGCACTTTCCTGGAGGTAGTTGACGATACCGGAACAGTAGACCCCCACGTGCATATACCCTTCAACGTCCGATTCTAAAAAAATATTGATATAGAAAAGTGATAAGAGTGTTGTGCCTTTTTGTTTTGCACAACCTTCGAAGGTTAGTACATAGATATACATCGATATACTACACCAGGGAGCATTTTTGTGTCTATCTCTATTTTTTCTCTGCATAAGGGGGAGCAATGTAAGGGTTATAACTAGAGATGGGTGAATTGATTCTAACAAAGTGGAATTCGTTTAGAATTTCAGGAAAACTTCGGTTCTGAACGAAGTCGAAGTTTGGGTACTTGGGGTGAACGAAGGTGCTTTTGATTGATAAAATGGCTAAAAGCACATGGCGTACAGGGGCAAAGAACTCGGGAGGAAGAAGGGCATAGCCGCATGACATGTGCAGAGATGAAGCCAATCAGAGACCGCGGGATTTCTGTGACGTCACCGCACTATATAAGTCCGGGCGCACCTGGGAGCTCATACCGCTCTCACTGTACTGATTAGGGAAAAGGTTTAACCACGCTGCTTATATAGCTGATACTAAAGAACTCATTTTTATACAGCGATTTTTGTGGGGTGTCTCATCTTGTCTCATAGACTGCTTCTTTTAACGTTCTATTTCTGATTTTGTGGGGTATTGGATCTGAAGTCCAGTGTGTGTCCAGTGCAGCTGTATATACATTTTAAATGCTAATCTGCTCACAGCACATTGAATATCCAAGGGTGATCTAAGCCTGGTCCTGGTTGTATTCATTTAAAGAAACAGCGTTTTACAATACAAATACCACTTCATTTTTGGCTGCTCAATTCTTTTGCCAATTTACATCCAGGGGGTTTAAATTAAGCGTTGTTCTGCTGCTGTGGTGACTAAAAAAAACGTTTATTTCACCGCAAAAAATAAATTTCCTGTAGCATAATTCAAAGCGAAGGTTAATTACAAGTTTTCCTCTTTTTGTGTAGCGTAAAAACACGCCATTGTAAACACGCTACAAAAACTCTTAGTTTTTGGTTGCTCAATTCTTTTGCGCAGTTTACATCCAAGGTTAAATTAAGCGATGTCTCAGTTTTTACTCAGTAAAAGAAACTTTGTTTTTCACCGCCACAGAAGAAATTTTTTGTACATAATTCATATCCGAAGGTTAATTAAGCCTGTTTGTGCCTTTTTATATTTCAGTAAAAACACAGAGTTTTTAAACCACATACAAGAAATTTTTCCTGCCCATTTGTGGAGCGCAATTTTTTATCCAAGGGTTATCAACATGTTACTGGGTTCATTTGGGGTCAAATACAGGTGTGTATTTATCATATACAGATATCTTCATCAAACAGTGTCTGTACATTTTAGAACAAACAGTATGTCAGAAAGAGAGGTGGCAGGCTCTTCACCTGCGAGTGGCAGAGGCACAAACTTTCCCGGAGCAGGCCCAGGTCGAGCACAGCAAGGGGACGTCGCAGCGGGGGTCACTCGGTGAGGCCACAACTGCCGCTGCATCTAGCGGCCGGTGTTGTTCAGCGACCCAATGGTTCTTGATTGGTGTCTAGGTCATCCACTTCCCCCAGTTGACATCTGAAAACCCCAGCCAAGAGTCAGTGGGAACGTCAGACACACCCTTAGTTGGCAGGGCCCGGGGGGCGGTTTGGGGCCCCCCCTGTCCTAAAACCCGCCTCTGTCCCATCCTTTTTCCCTCAGCCAAAGATTAAAAAATTGGGCCCTGGGCTCAGCGCCACTATATAGCAAAGGAAAGAACAATTTGAGGGGGGCAGTCAGCGTTTTACTTGGCATGAAGAAAGGGGGCCAAATTTATCCCCTGCTTTTTGCAGTAGGCGGCAAATTAAAAGATGTTTTAAGTGGAGGGGAGGTTGTTTGAGGGGCAGCCTTGCATCCCAAAGCCCGGTGATAAGGACAGTTTTTACAAAGAAACAAAATGGTTGTTGTTTGAACCCGACCGCATTTGGGGAGCCGGGTGGGGAAAGGGCTTATAAACTTCAGGAGAAGAGGGCGTCAGCTTGCGCGTCAGGACCCGGCTCACCCTCAAGTGGGTTGTGGGGGCCCCATGAGTCAACAGGTAGCAGCAGTTTTGAGGTCGGGAGCCAAGGACCACGGGAAAAAAACCCCGCTTCGCGGGCCCAAGAAAGTAGCGGCAGGGGGGCTCAGAAAAGGGCCGCGGCAGCAGTATCACTCATGGGGACCCGGGTAGCTTAAAATCCGTTTACTCGGGGGTGTGGCGGGTTCTTTGCTAAGCCCACCCGGAGGAGCCAAATAGGGGTTTATGTAAAAATTCTTAGGGGGAAAAGTGAAGCATGGCAGGGAGTAACTTTGGGCACCACGGCCCTACGCAACACAGGGCATTTCCCACCATCCGGGGGGCCGGGGAGAAAGGGGGGCCCCCAGATGTGGTGGCCCTTCCTGACCCCCGCAGCAACTGCAGCAGCAGCAGCCCCCCTTTGGATGCTTTGCCATTGCGCCGTCAAGGCCCACCACCCGCGAAGGGAGCTTTTCTCTTTAAACATCTTTCCCCCGGGCCCAGATGTTTCCTGTCCCCCCTTTTCCCCTCGCCACATCTTTCGCGAGGGATAGCAAGGGGAACCCCCCGAATACGCCCCAACCCACCCAAAGGGTTGCAAAAGGGCGACCGGCTCCTGTAAAAGTTTTTTGGTTTTCCCTTTCCCCCCCTTTTCCAAAAAGGTGGACTCTGCACCTTTTCAGAAACTAATGCTTTGTGCCGAGCCGAAAAATGGAGAGCCCAAACCCCGTAATTTCTTTTACAAAAAGGCAGTCCCAAAGACTTCATAAATATGTAGAACAGAAGGGGGGGCCAGTCCTTAGCTTACGGTTTGTTCCAAGGGCATGGCAGCGCGGACGTCTGGAGCTGTAAAATATTTGGGCAGGGGCCCGTACATGTCCCCTTTTCGGCCACTGGGGGGAAAAAAGTGCTTCCGGGCCCCGGCACACCACAACTTGGTCAGGAGACGCCCTTTTTTTCCTCCCCGTTTTCAAACGCGGCTCCCGCGCCTATGTCCGCCCCCTTCTCCTCCACCACCCCCCACCACCCTCTCCCGCCCCCCAAAGTAATGCTCCATCAAACCCCATGTGTAGGGCACCGCGGTTTTCATGCAGTTCTTCCCCCTGGCTTTTTTCGGCGAAAAGAAGTCACACAGGGGAGGAAAAAGCTCCGCGTCATGCAGAAAGAAATCGGGTGTGTGGTTTCTCCGCGCCAACTGCAAATCGGAACCTTTGGGGACGGGGCAATGGGAGTAAAATTTGGGGTCCCGCTGCTCCGAGGAGGGAGGGCCCCGGGGCCCTGCAAAGGCGCCGTGGTTTTAATTGGGTTAAAAGAAAGGGTTTCCCGAAGTCTTTCCCCCGATCTTCAGAAGATTCGAAAAAAGGCCGGAAAAAGTGCATGCACTTAAACCAATTCCAAAAAAGCCAGGACACCCCCCTCGAGTTCAGCAGCAGAACGGCCTCCCCCAAACAAATCTAAATGCGAAAGTTTTCCCCCTGTTGGAATTCCCGCCCCGCACATGTTAAACCGACTGTATGAACAGAGAAGCCCTTTAAGTTTTTTTTGATGACCGGCGGACAGAATACCCCCCTGGTAACTTTGATGTCAGCCATGGCACTCTCGTGACACATGTTTTGTTGGGGCCCATTCGAGGAGGCCATGTTATTTGTCAGTCGCCGGGACTGGGGATGAAAAACGCTTTCCCACGTTCTGCCGGGAAACAGATCTGAAAAATCTTTTGGGGCGGGGGACTGGAGAGGGGCGACAAATCTCAGGGCCAATGATCCTTTGGGACTGAAATGAGGGGAGGAGGAGGGGGAAATTTGGGAAAAGCATTGTCGGGTGAAATGAGGATTTTCTACCCAGGTGAAAAGAGAGGAGGAGCAGGAGCAGCTGAGAAGGTAGATGGAGATGGGGAAACAGGCAGATGACCCCAAGCCCCGTGGCAGTTAAGGGGGAGGGAGGCAAGAGCCCCTGGGAGTCATTTTGTGCAGATGGCCCACAGCAGTGATTTCCCTGGCTAATGAAGCCGAATAGTCAGCACCCGGGCAAGGGATGATTTTGGGCTCTCCACCCTATCGGACCCTGGCTCCCGGCCAAAATGGGGCCTTTTTCCGCATTGAAGGGAGGACAAACCCAAAATACTATAGGGAAACCCCGTGTCATTTGGGCCGCTCCCTTGTGGGGCACGCCCTCCTTTGAAGGTCTGCCCGGGGGTTCTTCAGCGCTCACGTATACTGCCGTGGATCTGGGGAAGGTGGGGGGTAGGCAACCACCCATCACAGCAACCTAATCTGGAGTCACGATGAGCAGCTTCCTTCACCCCCTAATGGGAGGGCTTTGCCGCAGCAGCAGCAGGACCTGGAGCAGCCCTTAAACCAACAGGGGGTGGCCTACTTAGACGCACTCTGCCACCTATTACAAGATCCGCTGGACTATGGGCAGCCAAATGGATGTGTGGCCCAATTTCCGATTTTGAAATGGAGAAAGGGGCCCGCCCGGCCCTATGTGGCATCAGAGGGTGTTTTATGCGGCGGGGGCTATCGTTACCCCAAGGGAACCCCTTGTCCACGGAAAGTGGAATGATGACCCTTTTTCAAATGAATCAGGGCCCCCTCCCATTTCCCAACCCCATGGGCAACTTATTAGCTTTTAAAAAGTAGAGTTCTAATTTAAGGGGGAATTTCCCCCACCTGTTTGATAAGGTCCTTGGCTCACCTCAAGCCCCCACTCCACACATTTAGGGGGGGGGGGGGGGGCTGGAGAGTTTGGATATCGAAGGGGGGGGGGGTTTTTGAATTTTTAGTGGGAGAAAGTTTAAAAATGAAAAATTTTGTGGGAGGTGAAATATATTTTAAACTCAAAAAAAAAGGTGGGGGGCACACTTAAAGTTTGTTCACGAGCCTCTTGGTTCAATATACCCCCCCCTCCTTAGCACCTAATCAAATCCTGGCCTGCCCAAACGGACCCAAAAAAAACTGAAATAAACGCATGTGGGTTTTGCCCCAAGTCTCAAATCTTTTGGGACCTCCTGGTCTCAACTCGGGAAAACACTCGGGAGATTTTGAGCTCCCTCTAAACGCCAAAAAATCTGTTTTTCCCATGACCTACCGAGGGGACAAGGAATCGTACCTCACTACTGTCATTCTTTTGGCCGCAAAGAGATCCTGCGGGCCAAGTGGCTCGAGCGGGAGACACCTACTATGAAAAAGTTTATCCCAAGTGAAACACTATCTGTTCATGGACCGGCTGGAGACCGAAGTGAACAAATTGTCTCAAACCGAGAAATTCTTCACTAAATGGACTCCATTTATAAGAGCCTTCCTAGACAAAGAGGAGATTAGAGTTCTGGCAACTCCGTTTAAGCTCACCAGGTGGTATCTGGAGGGGGAACTGACAGGTTCGTTGGGAGTTCTGATGGTCTAGAACAAGGGGTCACCTGGTTGCCAAACATGGGGAACCATGAAAATAGGCCGCATATATATAAGTGAACCTGGGTTACATGACCGTTTGTATATTTCTTATTAACTACCAATTTTATGTCTTTGGCGGGAAGGTTAATTTTGTTATACTTATTGTTGGATTGTTTCCCCTTTTTTTTTTTTTTTTCCTCCCCATTTTATGACTGACACATTGGGACTAGATAGTACATTCACTGTCCTCCCGCAGATCGGCGGGAGTTCAGCGGTCTTCCTGCTACTTATCACTTTAACTGTTCAGTAGTACACTGTGACGTCTAGACCTAAATAACAAGAACAGCAATGTTATAGGTCGTTTACTCTTGATATGTTTTCCCATGCATCTTGTATCTTGTATTATTTTGTCTCACAACAAATGTAAGGTCGTTTTCACATGTTTTGATTTCTGGAAAACAATAAAAATATATTCCAAAAAAAAAAAAAAAAAGGTCAAGATTTGATCACAGTCTCTTATTGAAGAACTGTACTCCAAAGACAGCAAATCAACAGTGTTTTTAAATGCCTATACTTTGCAACTGGCAAATAGGATTATAAGCAAATTATTAAATATTTTTTTCTATTTAATATCTGTGAAATGAGGTCTTATGGCAGAACCCTGATAGCAAGACAACACATCAAACTGTTCTTGAATCCCTATAATTGGCAAGTAGGATTAGAAATAAAAAAAAAATTATGGAATATCTGTTAACGCTGTCTTATGGAAGAATCCTGGTAGCAACAGTGCAACACAGAAGTCTTCTTGAAACAAAAAATTTAACTACAAACAAATAGCATTAAAAAAGATTTCTTTTTATAGAATATCTGTTAACGCTGTCTTATAGAAGAACCCTGGAAGCAACACTGCAACACTTTGCTGATGGTGTCTTCTGCAGTGGCTGGACCACCAAAATAGGACAAATGAACTTTTGGGCAATCTGAATAAAGATGGGAAAAATGCAGCCAGCTATACAAAACTATACAGTATACAAAAGCTATACAAAACTCCCTAACTATTTATGTGTATGATTCCCTAAGCTAGCTGCCCCCCCCCCCCACCTCATCCCCCCACTAATCTAACTAGCAGCTTTTCCTGTGTAAAAGTGCTAGAAAATGGTGTTTCTGCTTGCTGGCAAACAAGCACACAGAGGCAGCAGTATGTTAAGTACAGAGAGCAAGGTCGAAATTGCGTTCAATAGGAAATACAGTGACATACACATAAGACGGTCATGTGATTTTAGCAGCCAATGAGACCCCTACACACTCAGTGGTGACTTTTTTGACCCCCCTTTTGTGCTCTGCTTGATTGGTGGCCGGCAAAACGGGAAGGGAAAGGGAAACTGAAGTAAAAGTAAAAAGGGCCCCGAAGCATATCCGGGAAATTTAAAATTTTCCCAACTTGGGTTAAAAAATTTGATTTGGGTTTCCCCAATTTTGGGAAAAATTTTTGTAAAATTCAACTCGAACTAATGGCTTAGTCAACACTAGTGTTCAACGTACGGAGTAAATTATGTTAAATTTTAATAAATCAGACTTTTTATAGTCAAAGCAATACCAGTTATGTGTGATGCTTTTCATTTTTACTTTTCAAAATGGCAAAAAGGTGGCTTTATAAACTAATTATAATATATATATTATTTTTTATTTTAAAAATTTTATATTTTTTAATTTTTATTTTGTTTTTTTTGGGAAAAAATAAAAAGTTTTTAGAATTTTTAAACAACACCCCCCTTTTCCCATTTTAAAATTAAAAAAATGAAAAAACATTACACATAACTTTATTGCTTTGACTATTGTTATATTTTATTTAGTTTTTTTATCCCTTGTACCTTTTTAGTTCCCTAGGGAAATTGACTACTAGGGGGAAATGATCATTTTTAAACAATTCTGTTTATTTTATTTTCTTTTATAGCATACTGCCATCATTTTAACTGCCCAATTCACACACGGGGAAACCCCGGAAGTATTGCTGGTTCCCTTTTGGCTGGGGAGATCAACCCCATTTAAAACCCACACGGTGTTCCCAAGGGCAAAACAGAGGGAGGTGTTTGACCACAAAAAATAAGGATTAAAATTGTGGAGGTGAAGACCCGGGTTTCCAGCTGAAATTTTAAAAGCTGGTTCCATGCTAATCATGAAAGCCCCATTTGAAAGCCACACGATGTCCGGGAACCCATAGCCCATTTGCGGGGAAAACCCCCCGGGGCCCAATATATATAAAAAAAAAATTGACAAAGTCAAATATTAAACTGCAAGGGAAAGTTTAAAAAAAAAAAAAACAAAAGGGTTTTAATTCCCCTTTCCCCCGAACGGTGATTTTAAAATTGAATGGTCCCAGGGACCGCTGCCCCGCAGTGGCTACAGCAGGGGAAAATTCCCCCCCGAAAAGAGAAAACTGTAAATAAAAGGGAACGGGGAAAAAAGCAGAACTAGAACCAGTACTTTAAAATATATCTATGTTGATTTAAATTTAAAAAAAGTATTCTGATGAGGCGTAAAATAAAAAGCATAAAACACATTTACAAAAAAGTGTCATCATCCCCCAAAAAAAAAAGTATGGGTCCATTACGGGAAAAATAAAAAATTTAGGGCTGTTAAAATATGATGGAATAACTTTTTTTTTTTTTTTTACAAATGATTTATTATTGAAATAAAAGAAGGAAAAACATAAAAATTTACTTTTAAAAATTTTTATTGTTTAATTTGTACCGCCCCAAAATTTAAAAGATTTTTCCCGGTATTTATCCCACGGGGGAAAAAATTTTTGAAAAGATAAAAATTTGGGAAAAAAACTATGCGGGAAAATTCCTCTTTTTTTTTTTCCTTTTTCATGGACTTTTTTTAAAAAGGGGGCAAAATCAGCAAAATCAACAGAAAAAAAAAAAATTCGATAAAAAAAGTTTGGAAATTTCTGCTTCTTTTTCCAAAAATTTCCCGGGCCCTTGAGGGAAAACAAATTTTGTAATTGTTGTTTTGAATATTGAAAAGGGTTTTAAGCTTTTTCAATAGAATGATTTATCAGGGTTTTCAAACACCCAGGCCCCCTAAAGCTATGTCAGAAGGTGGAATGGCCCAATAAAAGATCTGGGGTTGAAAAATTTTTTCTTAAAAAATTTTTAAAAAAATTGTTTAAGGGTTTTATGTAAGAAAACTGTTTAGGCCCTAAATTTTTGCTGCCCCCGAAAACCAATAAAGCCCCCCCCCTTTTTTTCCCACAGAACTTTATGAAATTAAGGGGGCGCTCTGATTGTTTGCTATGGACAGCCAAAGTGGTTTGGGACCTAGCATTTTTCTTACATTTTGGCCCAAAATTTAAAACCCCACCAAATGTCTTATAAAATTAAAGAGGCATTAAAAATTTATCCCAACTTGAAGAAAAATTAGAAAATTTGCATTTTTAAAAAGTTTTTTTGTGGGGTTTTAACTCAGAAATGTTTAATTTTAAAAATGGACTTTTTGTTTAATTTTCACAAAAAAAAGGTTTTTGGTTTGGAAAAATTGGGTTTTAAACTTATTTAAAGCAGAATGTTTTCATCAGAAAGAATTTAAAAACTCACCTGGGATTTAAAGGGTTTTACAAGGGGTTTGGACATGAAAATTGGTTCCCACTTTTCCCTTAAAAACGGGGAGTTGGTGGGCCCCTTCTCTTTGGGTTGCGCAAAGAATTGTTACAATTGGTTGGCCCCCAAAGTGCAAAAGCTGTGAAAATTAAACAAAAAATGATGTGTCGAACTAGATTTGGATTATTTCCATTAAATTGTAAAATTTTTTTGGGTTCGATTTCCCTAAGATTTGAGAAGTTCTCTAAAACTTAATTTTCCCTTAGACGTTCGAAAAAAACTACAAATTTTGCAATTGAAGTGATAGATATCTGGGGAAAACCTCTAAGTCAGGGGCCCACTTCCGTTGGGCCGGGCAATGGTGGGGTTTATTTTTGGTTGAAAGGTGTTACCTTGGTTCATGATTAGTGAGACCCGGTTTTTTACGACAAGTTAAAACCCCGGAAGGTTTTTTGGGGGTGAAAAAAATTTTTCAGTTCTTGCCGAAATTTTAAGGAAAAAATTTTGTATCATTTTTAAAGATCGCGCTTTTTCGCGTTTTCCTTTTCATTTTTGGGGGGCCAGCAAATCGTTTACAAAATAGAAAAGGGGGTGAGATGTGTGTGCGACGCAGACGGGGATGGGGTATGGTTGCGATGGCGGGAAAAAATCAAATGCCTCTTTTTTTAACATGGGAACACCCCTTCCTGTTCAGCCTTAGTGTTCTCTGCGTTCTGGGAAATTTGGAGTGCGCTGCCTGTGGCCAAAACAGCCCCAGCGAAATTATTTCTATTTTGGACAAAAGAAACCTCTACTTTTTGCTGTGTTTCCTTCCCAATTTTAGATAGTTTAGAGATTTGAAGATTTTTTGTATTTAGCTAGGATTTTTTTAAAGCAGCATTACCGCTGTAAATCCCCGGGGGGGGGGGGGGGGGAGGGGCGGGGCGAACACGACAAGCTTATCTTTTAAGAACACTGGATAATTTTCCCCAAGACTTAGTGTGGGAATTGCAATGAATTTATCTTTATTTTTAAAACAGTTTTATTGAAATATTTCCTTTTTTATTGGGCAGTAAATTTTAAAATTGGATAAAATCTTTTTCCTTGAAACGCGGGTTCTTTGTTATTTCAAAACTCCACTTTTTTTATCAGTATACTTTTTCAGTTAGGTGTTTTTTTAAATTTTAAACCCTTTTCCACTGTTTTGATTAATCAATTTTGCTTTTTAAATTCAACCCCAGAAATTCTTTTTGCCCGAACGGTTGTTTTTGCAAAAAAAAACCAGTGTATATACGAAAAACATAACTTTTTCGTTTTTTTTGATTTTTGGGGCCCCCCAGCTTTGTTCATTGACGCAGCATCCCCGGTAAATTTTAAAACAGCAATTCTATAGTCACCCGGGTAAATTAAAAGGGGGCAAAAAAAAAAAAAAAAAACCGTGTATTTTACGAAAAATAAGATACGTTTTTTTTTTTACTTTTGCGCCCCGCTTTGTTAATTGACGCGCATCCACTTTAAAATCTTAAAACAGCAATTCTATAGCCCTCCACGGGTGAATTAAAAGGGTTGGCAAAAAATCCCGTGTAATTTTACAAAAAACATAACAGATACGTTTTTTTTTGATTTTTGGCCGCCCCCAAGCTTTGTTCATTGAGCAGATCCCCTTTAAATCTTAAATAAAGAAATTTTCTTTAGTAAACCCAGGTGAATTAAAAGGGTCCCAAAAATTTCCCGTTTTACCCTTCGAAAAATTAACAGTTGTTTTTTTTGACTTTTGCGCACCCGGCTTTTTTTAATTTTGACCAGCATCCACGTAAATTTTAAAAACGGCAATTCTATATTTACTACAGGTGAATTGAAAGGTGCAAAAAAAATTACCGTGTATTATACAAAAAACAAAAACAGATACGTTTTTTTTTGACTTTTGCGCACCCAGCTTTTTTCATTGACGCAGGAACCCAAACGTAAATCTTAAAAAAGTTTTTTTTATATTCACCCAAAGGTAAATTTTTAAAGGTGCAAAAAAAATTTAACGTGTATTTTAAAAAAAACCCAATTAACTAAAACGTGTTTTTGTTGATTTTTGGGAAACCAGTTTTGTTCATTAAACCCCGCTTTCCACGTAAATCTAAAAACGTAATTCTATTTTCACCAAAGGTGAATTGAAGGTGCAAAAAAAAACCGTTATTTTTCAAAAAACATACAGAAACGTTTTTTTTGGGTTTTTTGGGCGCAACCCGCTTTGTTCATTGACGCAGATCCCCCGAAAATTCTTAAAAAAAACCCAATTCTTAGTCACCACAGGTGAATTAAAAAGGTGAAAAAAATACGTTTATTTTTTACGAAAAATAACAGATCGTTTTTTTTTTTACTTTTGCGCACCCGCACTGTTCATTGACGTTTGCATCTACGAACTTTAAAACACCCATTTTTAGTCCCCAAAAGGGTAATTTGGGAAAGGTTTGGAAAAAAAATACTGTGTATTATACGAAAACAAAACAGATACGTGTTTTTTTGTATTTTGCCGGGCCCGGATTTGTTGATGAACCTTGCATTTAAAATTTAAACCCAGAAATTTTTTTTTTTAAAATTAGAGGGATTTGAAATACTGTGATTTGCCGTTTTTTTAAAAAAGGATTTTCCCAAAACTATTCAAAACCTTCTAAAAATTTTTTTTTTTGGGAACATGGAGGGGAAATAAAGGGGGGAAAAGCGGCAAAGGGGGGGGTTTAGCACATGGAGGTAGGGTAAAAAGAGGGGTGCTCCTTCAGTGCTGGCGACAAAACGCATGCCAGGAATCGTCAGTTGCGGGACTGTCAGGGGGTAACCCTTGGGTTTCAGGGCCCTGTAAATCGAAAAAAAACGAACTTCGTCGCCAATTTTGCCCTTTAAGTGGTTTAAATTGAAAACCGGGCCATCTAGCGGGTCTTAAACCTCCTCGCCCTCGCGGGCCCGGGGCCAAAAATTTTTTGTTTCAGCTTCATAAAGCATGCCCAACTGAAGCCCCCAAATGTAAACTCGTGTACCCCCATGTGGAAAAATTCCATTGTCTAAAAGACCTTTTTTGGGAAAAAAATGGGGGTTTGGGGGTTTAAAAGGCATGTTAAAAAAAGTTCAAGGGGATGATTTAGGTCTGCTCGACGCCCGTTACTGATGCCATCAGAGGGGGTTTAAAGGGAAACCCCAGTCAATCGGCAAAAATCCCGGGCGGTGGGGCAACGCCTTGCAGTGCCCCTTGTTTGGTAGCCCGCCCCGGGGGCCTTCGGGGGATGAAAAAAGTCGGACGACCAAGTCCCCTGGTTGATGTTTGAGGGCGACTTTTGCGGATCCATTGGTTTTTTTCCCCCAGATTTTGGGTTTGCGGGCGCTTCAAAAGTGGACAAAAGAGGAAAAAACGTTTGGGGTTTAGTTTCTTTTCGGGTCCCACCACAAAAAGGGAGGGGGGGGCGGTGGGCAAAAGTCCGTGTTTATGATTCGCCACAAAGGGTAAGCGAAACCCCTGCCCCTCGCTTATCCCCGGGTAAAAAAGGTCCGGGGACCTCTCAACCCTTGGGCCTTTTTTTTGAGCAAGCCTTGATTCATCCAGCAAATGTCATATGCCCCCTTTTGACGAAAAGCATAAGTGAGGAAAGAACCTTAAGTGGTTAACCCCCCCCACATGTTAGTCACTTGCGCGAATGTGATTTAAAAGGGGAGGGAACACTTGGAAAAAAAAGGCCGGGCCGAGAGGGCCCTTTCCCAACCACTGTCACCCTTGTCCCCGCTCCCCCCCAAACCCCCAACCTTTCTAAAGCCCCCCTTGTTTTCAGAGACATGTTTTGGGATCACCCTCGCTTCACCCTCCCCGTCGCCCGGAGTACCAACGCACAACCAGGACCCACCCTACCCCTTTTCCCCTTCCGCCATTTTTGGACGACCTGCATGCCGAAAGAGGGCCAGTCTAGCACCACCCTTCTGTTTTCCCCTTTTTGGAATGTCGGCTTCCCAGGTTTTTTGGGCCTTGGAAATGTTGCCCTTTCCTTTTGGGGGGACACAGAGGGGTTTCCCGCCACGTCAGGGCCCCCTTGGGCCTCCCCCAATCCAATCCCGAGCAGGCATTTTTTTCCCAAAAAAAGGCCCCTCCCCTGGCCAGCCGGTTGTCATCAAAAATTTTTAAGGCGTTGTCTTGCAAAAAACTTTAAACGAAATTCTTTTTTCCCCCCCCCCCCCCGGGAAAAGTCCATTTTTTCCACCCCGAACAGGGGATAGTAAGGGGCGGCCCCCTGCTATATCTTTGTGCAGTCACTGGGTGAGTGGGTGGAGTCTCTGGGGGTGACGGGGGCCCTTTTCAGGCTCGGGAACGCTTTTAAAAACCGCAGGGATGGTGCAGGGCTTTTCCCCCAAGGTCCTTTGGGGGCAAAATCCCCAGAGAAAACCAGGCCGTGTTGAAATTTTTTCTCCCTTGGAAAACCGTCCACACAGGGTCGGGAGCGGGGGAGGGTCTCCCAAGAGGCCGAGCGCTGGCTGGGTGAAAAGGAAAATTGTTGCCAGGGAGGTGGTGTGCGTTAAAACGGGCAAAATTCTGCGGCCGCCTTAGATCGGTGGGCTGGAGCCACCCCTTTCCCTGGCCAGTCATAAACCCTTGTCGTCCGAAATTTTAAAGGTTCCCGGGTTTGGGAATCCCTGCTGAAAAAGGTCGAGGTCGGGAGTTTGCACTTCCGCCGGTTCGCCCCCTCTTCGTCCCCCCTGGTTTGCGTTGCAGCTTTTCAGTCGGCCTCCGTAAACCGTTTTTCATTTTTGACTTTGGCAAAAAGCTGGAATTTCCACCCCACATCCCTCCGCGTTTGTGGGAACAGGGGCAATGCCTTACGAAGTACAAATTTTGACCGGGCCCTGTAAAGGGGGCGGTGCGGACCTCGGGGTGTTGTGCCACGAGAGTGGAGGCGGGGAAAGGGAGCTTTGTTTTTACCCCTTTGCCATTTTTGTAGAAAACCCAAAAAAATTTTGGGTCATTTCGGCGATGCCCTTGTCGCATGAGCTTTGTGGTGATTTTAGTTCTGGAAGTTTTTGGGGGACACTCGGGGAAAAAATCGGTCCGCCCGAGGGGAGGGGGTGGGGGAAACAGTGAGGACACGGAGCCTTTCTTTTCCCGGTTAAAACCCAAAAAGGCCGACGGTTTCCCCAATTTTATCGGTCTTCGTTGGGCCAGTGGTTCAGGGCCCAGAGCTGTGAAGGGGGCCCACCCGCCTAGGGTCTTCATTAAAGCAAGTCAGGGCTGTGTTGAAGCTGTGGGAGGAAGCAGGGAGGGGGGGAAAGGTATTCTGGGACCCCGATTTTCCCTCCCTTGGAAAGAGGTTTGGCGTGAAATTTGGGGGAGATGGGGAAAGAGGAGTTTGTAGTCCCCCTCAACCCAGGGTTTGGGGGAACTAAAGGCCCCAATCCCCACATAAAGGGGGCTTGGATGCTCATTTCCCCCAACATGACCCTGCATTAAGGCTAAAATTTGAAAAAACAGTTATGGGGGGCCCACCCCCTGGACCCCTGGTCAAAACAAAACTCAGCATTTCCCTTTCCACCCCCCCTTTTAGAGAGTAAAATGCGGGGAAAATGGAGACCTTTGCTGTTGATCAATGGGGGGACATCTTTTTGGTCTGCTTCCCCGTTCTTCAAATGTCACAGGGGAAAACAACCCAGCAAAGGTGGACAGCGGGTAGGTCCCAAGTAGCCGTTTGGGGGCACCCGGGGGCAGCAGCAGGCAAGGTGTTAGAACCCTAAGGGGTTTGCCCTCTGGCAATCTTTATTTACCCCCTTCCCCCAACGAAATGCAATGAAGGCCACACATAAAAACCCCCAGAAAACAGCTTAAGATCAGGGTTTTGCCAGATTTATTTTGGTCTCAACCCCGATGTTTTTGTATGTTTTCCCGGGCCCCTTTAAACTTCTGGGTATCCAAAAGGACAAAAGGGCCCCCGGGGCTGGCTGCCACCCCCAATGGGAGGTGTTGTCCTGCCCAAAAGCGCGAAATACCCTGAGCGGACCTTCAGCCCCACCCGGGGGAGCCCTTTAAAAGGGAACCCAAAGCACCCGGCTTTCCACAGAAATTTTGGATCGTTTACTTCTTCAAGGAGGAAATTTTGGGCATGGATCTTTGATGAGGGTTTGGGGGCCCCAAATTTGCCGGGGGCACGATTTTTTGGGGAATTGGCCCCTCCATTCCTCCCCAAAAAAAAATGGTCTTTTTTAAAAAAATTTTTTTTAAAAATATATTTCTTATTTGAAAATTTTTATTCTCAAATTCCCCAACGTTCATTTTGGGGTTTTTGCTGTGAGGGACTAAAGGACAACAGGGTTTCTGACAAAACCATATTCCATTTACTCATTTCCCCCTTTAAAATTTTTTTCACAATTGGGAAAATGGTTTTGGGGTAAAGTTGCCCCCAATTTTTTTAAAAGTGGTGAGAAGTCATTTTTTTTATTTTTTTTGGGTCATGTTGCTGTGAGATAAAGCTTAATATGGTCCCTTTGGGGCCGAAAATGTGGCCCTTTAAGTGGTTTTTCCTCCACAATTTTTAAAGTGGTTTAGAAAATCATATTTATAATTTTTTGGGGGGATGGTTTTCTGTGAATTTCAGAAAAAATAAAGGGGCCCTTTTGGAAAAAGAAAGGGGGTTCAGTGGCAAATTTTTCTTACAATTTTTAACGTGGTTGAGAAGGGGATTTTTATTTTTTTTTTGGGTCATGTGCTTTGAAAAAGCAAGGGAAAACACAGGTCCTTTTTCTAAAAAAGGGTTTTTTCTAATTTGACATTTTTTCTTCACAAATTTTCTAAAGTGGTCATGGGTCATGTTTTTAAAAATTTTTGGGGGATTTTGCTTTGACATGAGTATAATACAGTTTATTTTTTAAAAAATGTTGTTTTAACAGACATTTGTTCTTCACCCAAAAGTACAAAATTGGGTCGGGGCATTGGGTTTGAATTTTTGGAGGGGATTTTGCTGTGAATGCAGGTTTTTACTACAGGTTTCCCATTCTAAAAAAATGTTGTTTCTAACAGAATTTTTTTCTTCAAAAGGTCAAGTGTGGCTCAAGGGTGATGGTGCTGTTAGAAACAGGAATTTGGTAGGACACTGTTAATTTGGGAAAATTTTTGCAAAAAAGATTGTTTTTTCGTTCTTTAACTTTGCTATTTAATCCCCTTTTTTTGGACAAAACCCCATTTTTTTTCAATTTAAAAAAAAAAAAACAAAGGGGAAAGGTGGGAAATTCCAAACCGTTTTTAAAAAAAGTGTTTTCTGGAAATTAAAATACTAAAAAAATTGCTTTTACAAAATAGCTTTTTAAAAAAAATTCCCCTGAATTTTTACAAAAAAGGGGGTAAGGGGAAAAATGGGCCAGAAAGTGGTTATTCAGGGGACATGGAATATGGAGCACCGGGGGCAAGAACAAAGTACCGAGACCCCTTTCCTCCAGCACGTTGAGTAAAATTTAGAAAAAGAAAGCCAAATAAAGGGCACAGGGTGTAAAACGGAGGTTAAACCCCCCGTTTTTTCCCAAATGAAGGTCAATTTTGGGCCAAATTTTATACCCGGGGGGGGCAGCGCTAAACCCCGGTATTTAATGTGTACTGAGGGGCTGGAGTTTCTCAACTTCCCCTTCCCCACTCTGGTTTAGCACGACGTTTTCGTTGCTGCGGGCTCAGGGCATTTTAACCTGCGTGTTAAAAAATGCGGACGCCGCTGGGCTTTCAAATTGCACCCACTGTTTAACCCCCGGCCGGGTTTATTTCTGTGGCCCCGGACAGGTTTTTTGCAAAAGTCCCGTGAAACTAAAAAGGTGGTTGAAAGCCCCCTTTTTCCCGGCCCCTTTTTAATGTGGGGGTATGCAGGTTTTTGGGGGTCATGGGTTTTGGCCCAGGACAGGTATAGTCAATGTCCACGGAAAATAAAATGGTGGTTTAAAAAGGGCTTTTTTCTGGCCCCTTTTTAATGTGGGGGTCATGTAGGTTTGGGGCTCATGCTGTGGCCAGGGGCAGGTATAGGGCAAATTTTTCCCGTGAAAATAAAATTTTTGGTTTAAAGACTCCTTTTTCCGGCACTTTTTAATTTTTTGGGGGTCATGCAGGTTTGGGGGGTCCTTTTCTTTAGCCCCGGAAGGTATAGTCAATGTCCGTTCAACTAAAATGGTGGTTGAAAAGCCCCCTTTTTTCCCGGGACTTTTTAAAAGTGGGGGGGCATGCGGTTTGGGGGTCTTTCTCGTTCCAAAGGGCAGGGAATTCAATTTTTCCAAATTCAAGTAAAAATGATGGGTTTATTTTTATTTCTGCCTTTTGGCCTTTTTTAATTTGTGGGGTGATACAGGGGTTTTAAGGGTCATGCTTTTGGTTTCAAGACAGGGATAGTGAATGGTGTGTGCCCTTTTTTTCTGTGGGTTTTATAGCCTAAAATGTTGTTTCCCTTTTGAGTTGGGAGGTATCCATTTGGGCTGTTTGGGGGTGTTAATTCAGCTTTTCCAGCCCCTTTGGGGGGTAAGAAGAGGGGTGTTGTTTTCTCTCCCCTAGACTTTATTGGGCATCGGTCTTTTAAAGACTGCTCACTATCGAAAAAACCTTAACGATGGTGGGCCGGGCTATCGGGGGGGGTATCGCCCCATGTCGGGTAGCCAAAAGTAATCACTTTAAAAATACTCTTTTTTTCAAATTTGGGAAAAGCTTGGGGGGGAGGGCTGGTTTTTAAAACCCAATTCAAATGGGTCCCTAAAAGTATTTTTGGGGGATTCAGGGATCAAACACCTGTTGGGGATTTTTGCATTAAGTCCTTGTTAGAGATCAGCAAAAATTTTACAAAAAATACTTTAAAAAACCCGAACAGTTTGGGGAAGGGGCAAATTCTAAAGTTAAAAGATTTAGTTAATTTAAAAAAAAAAAAAGAAATTTTATGTTCATCCTGAAATTTCAGCCAAAAGCCAAATATCCCTAGTTTTTGTGAGTAGTTTATGTGGTATTTTACACCCCTTTGTATGACTGTAAATGTAATAAATAGTATAAAAATATTGCAGTAGAAAGACCCTGTCCCCTTAGAAAGCATGCATGAACTTAGTGAGTAGACCACTTCTGCTGTAATGTTTGCCCTTATTCTGCTATTTGGTGGTGCCTTCATGTGCCATATACGGCATTGTGCCCCAGTCAGAAATCTCTTAATTCTGCTATCTGTCCCTGCTTAGAATATAGCTTCACAAAAACATAGAGATAAAAACTCCACATTTTATAATTCCCTTCATACTTCTATAAATCACCCATTCCCATAATTATTTTGGTCACCAGTCTCTGATCTTTTTTAGTTTAGCCATGTCTTTCTTGTAAACACTTACCCAAAACTGTTTGTGATATTCTGAGTTTATTTAACTAGTGATTTGTCTCAAAGTAAAGCTTTCTTCTCATCCTACGCTTCTATGCCCTTTTTGTCTCTAATCATCTATGTTCCCAAGTTCGTTTTAGTGTAAGCTTTACTGTTTATTATGTTATGGTGGAATTTGTTTTCTTGTAAAGATTATCAACTAGATTATTTTTACCATGCTCTAGCACTTTTTTATAGGCCTAATTGTACCAACCACCTTGTACTATATACATTTACATTTACATCTAGCAATATTAAGCTATCAGTGTCTTATACTAGAATACATTCAGATTAGTGAATGGAAGCACATATAACATGTCCCCGAGCTGATATAATATATTAAGAAGTAAAGGTTTTATTAATCCCATATTTAAGTAAATTAAATGGATTTTCAGACTTTTAAAATTGATGTCTTGTCTTTTAGATTTAATTTAAAGAGGGCTACAATGTTCATGTAACAGCACATGACTCCGTCAAACAACTGTTCAGAAGTTGCTTGAAATCAGACCCCCACAAATCCAATATCGATGTCCTATCATAAAAAAACAGTTTTAAAGGGCTGGATAACCCCTTTAAATTGGTCTCAGAAAAGTAAATCAGCAAGCTGCATGTTATAGATGCTCTCAAACAGGTAAACAACATAGGACCATTGAGTGTTCGATATGGGTGATTGAAATTAAAAGATACTAAGTTTTTGAATATATGTAATTCACATTGTTTCATAATAGTTTACATCTATAGTGAAGTGGAAGAGTGTCCAAGCCTGCTTGTTAGATTAAAGTCTCAAGGGATTCATCATCTGTGTCATTGTGTCATCAAAAAGCTCTTCAGAATATGGATTATCTGGAGTGGTCTGTACATTGGGTGACATTTAGGCTGTATTTGCATCAGGTTGGACTGATGTTGACATTTTTGGCCATGACAACCGAGGTAAAACCGCTCGATGCAGGTTGTGTTAACCAATGAAGAACAAATTGGCAACATTCTTAAATAATAATTCTTAAATAACTTAAATAATCATAGGCCTATACTTACCGTCCTCCAAACGGTGATGTAATTGAATGGCACATGACTGCTGCAGCCAGTCAGTGGCAACAGCAGTGACGTTCCCCTCCGAAAGTAGAAAACTGTAAATAGAAGACTGGAAAAACGCAGAACTGGAACCAGTACATACATATATCTACCTATTGAGTAAAGTTAAAATGTCATCTCATGATGAGTGCTGTAAAATAATAAGCATAAACACACTACAAGGATTGCTGTATTTTGTTAATTCTGCCTCCCCAAATCCTTGATAAAAGTGATCAAGAGACAAATGAATCTCAAAATGATACCACTAAAAGTGTCATAATATCCCACAAAAACAAGTACTCGGGTCCAGTGAAAAATAAAAAAGTCAGGGCTGTCTGAATATGATGGCATAACATTTTTTTTTTACAAATGCATTTCTATTGTGTAAAAGAAGGAAAACATAAAAATCTACATAAAATTTATATCGTTGTAATTGTACCGACCCACATAGAAAAGTTATAATTTTATTTATATCACACAGCAAATGTTGTAAAAATGAAAGCTGAAAAAAATGGTGGAATCGCTATTTTCTTTTTCCATTTTCATGGACTTTTCTAAAAATGGCAGAATTGGCCAAATCAACAGAACAAAAAGAAAAAGCTACAAAAAAAAGTTTGGAAATTTTTGCTTCACTTTGCTTCAATTCCTGTGAAATGCCTGGAGGGTTAACAAACTTTGTAATTGTTGTTTTGAATATTGTAAAGGGTTAAGCTTTTTCAATAGAATGATTTATCAGGGTGTCTAACATCCAGGTCCCCTAAAGCTATGTCAGAGCTGGAATGGTCCATAAAAAAATATGGGTTGCAAATTTTCTTGAAAATTTGAAAAATTGCTACTAAGGGCCATATGTAAAAAAAACTCTCCAGTTCTTTGAGGCTTGTTAACAGCTCAATGGCTGAACAAACATGAACCCAGTAGCTAGCAACTTTGCCATTTATGCTGACTGGGAAAAAGATCACATGTGCAGCTAATTGCTAGAGCAAGATGAAAAAACTGCACACCAACTTTAACACCTATTCACACCAGCATGCAGAAAAGCCGCAGTATAATGCATGGGGAGATTGCACAGATGCAAAGTAACCAATGAAACAATCACTCATACAACCTCAGGGCATGAGGGAGGTGGTTGCCGGTACTACAATTGCATATAATAAGGCGATACAAAAGTGTGCCATAAATATAGATACGTGTGGTACACAATGCTGGCTTACAACCTATTAGTGACACCCATACTATTAGACCAGGCGGGCTGCCCAGCATTTTCTAAGTGTCCAACACAACACTGGCACACTCTGCTCCCCAGCAATGTTGGGCAAATAAAAAAGGGCATACTGGAAAAATATTAAATATGTCTTGTGAGTCCCTACACTAACAACTTTACAGAAAAAACATACAGAAAATGTATGTTTTTCTGTAATGTTGTTAGTGTAGGGACTCACAAGACATGAGGAGCCGTGAAGAGGCTTGTGAGCTTGTGTTATGGGGCCCTATTACCAACTAATACCTCATATTTAATATTTTTCCATATTTAATAACATTGTACATCAACACAATAACCTCACCCGAACAAAGAAGCAAGCTTCAAGCATGATTTATTCCATTTTCTTCATGACCTGGAGTCCTTGTGACTAAAGAGGAAACAAGGAAAATAAAAGTAGATTAAAATATTTTACATGAGTATAAAAAGGCAAGAACCCATGACTTCAAGCTGAAGAGAATTTGGGTGATACAGGTAAATCAGCTAAAGAGTGGTTGAAAAAGAAGATTTGTTCTTTGTAGTACCTAAGAGAGATTCTTGATAATAATCTATAGAGATGTTGTGGCATGATCTGAAGAGGTCATGCAAAGCATTCCAGAATTATTGATTAATTAAAATGCATATAAAATATCATATAACCCTGCAAAAATCTAATTTGCAGTTGCAGATAAATGTTAACTGGAGTTGATTGTGCTAAAATGAAAACTTTTTTAATCAAATTCATGGATCCACTTACTTTTTCTCTCTGCATGGTAAATGTTTACTCAATATGCTCAGTAAAGACATTAATGGTATAATTCCCTCTTTTTTTTTTAGACTGTGTAATTAGACTTTGTATATCTATGATTGTGACTGAGATAGCAATCAAAAAATAGATCCAAGCAGCACTCAAAGTTAAGCAGTTTATTTCACCCAATTGTGCAATGTTTTAGCTCAAACACAAGCCTCTCTCAGGCACTCTTAGGCCCCGTTCACACGGCTTATTTGCCGCCGGATTTGCGCTTCAATACGGCGCCAATCCGTCGGAGTCATTACGGTAATCCACTGCTCTCATAGAGAACAGTGGATTCCGTCGCTCCTCCCCGCTCGGCAAATCCGTCGGGCGGGGAGAAAGTGACATGCACATTATTTACGGCGCGGACGCGCCGTAAACAATGCATTGTCTATGGGGCCGGGAGCGGCGCCCCGCCGTGCTCCGCCCCGCCCCCCCGCCCCGCCCCGTATTCACGGCGGATTTGTGCGCTCAATACGGCGCACAAATCCGCCGTGAATAAGCCGTGTGAACACGGCCTTAAAGTGTCAAAATTTGGTTTAAATATTTCACACTGAATACAATCAATCAATTTCAATACATAGCATGATCAAAAATATCCATAATTAATTCACAAAGAATACAAAAATCATTTGCATAATAAGTATATTGTAATATCAAAAAATCATTTGATAAAAGTGAATACTATACAATCTTACATCAAAAGTCTGTGTAATTAATATATAATAAGTGTAATTAATCCACTTACATTTTTTTACAAACACAGTGTTCTCTACCCCATCCTGCGCATGTTGCTCATTATTCCAGGATCTTGCACAGTCGCACTCCGTGTCTCAGCCTGAAGAGCCTATATCACGTCTCCAGTCAGTTCTGTCTCCCTGTGCATGCGCTTCGGATGTGCAATGGGGTCTTGCACACGTCTTGAAACTGGCAACCACTTTCCAGTAACATAATAGCAACTTAATTATATTTAGGGAAAACTCACAATACCCCCAGTGTTGAGTGAACCACCACTGCATATTGCCGTCCAACACTGAAACCGACGCCTGGATCTATTTGGAGGCGTGCACCTCAATTAATTTTGTTTTTTGAGATAGCAATCCGACCATACTTTATTAGCAATCAATGCAAAAATTCAGGTATTTTTTGCAACTGAATGTTTCTGTCAGGACAAAATAACAGGCCTTTTTCTAAAATATGCATCTGTTCATGAGTCAAATAAATGAACAAAATATTAACCACTAAGGGAGACATGTATGAAGGAAGGCAGTTCGAAGTGAATTATCGAGTCTCGTTTTCAGTGTATAATGCGCCTGAATGTATGAAAGTGGTTTTTGTGTGATTATAAATGGTGTAAAGTTCGACGCGCCTCGTCTCGCCTGTGTGTTAACTTAGGCGCATTAGTAATGCGCCTAATATGTATAAAGGCTATAGATAGACTGGAAATAAAAGAAAAATCATTAGAATAGCATGTCAGTGAATAGAAGCTATGGTACTGATCTTGCTTGGTGGACCACAGGTCCCAGCAAGACCTGTGGTGCTATGGCTCTTGCTGTATGTAGAATAAAGGGTGAAAGCAGCAAAAATAAATGTAAAATTTAATGTACAGGCAGTCCCCGGGTTACATACGGGTTAGGGACTGTAGGTTCGTTCTTAAGTTGAATTTGTATGGAAGTCGGAACCAATATATTTAGTACATGTATGGTGTATATGTATGGTGTATTTGTATGGTGTGTATGGTGTGTAGGCAGGTATATATCCCCCATAGCAGCTATAGGCAGGTATATGTCCCCTCAGAGGCAGGTATAGGTCCCTCATAGCAGGTATATGTCCCCCATAGCAGGTATAGGCAGGTATATGTCCCCCATAGGCAGGTATAGGCAGTTATGTCCCCCATAGGTAGGTATGTCCCCCATAGTCAGTTATGTCCCCCATAGGTAGGTATGTCCCCTATAAGCAGTTATGTCCCCCATAGACAGTTATGTCCCCCATATGCAGGTATAGGTCCCCCATAGGCAGTTATGTCCCCCATAGGCAGTTATGTCCCCCATAGGTAGTTATGTCCCCATAGGCAGGCATGTCCCCCATAGGCAGTTAGGTTCCCCATAGGCAGTTATAGGTCCCCCATAGGTAGTTATGTCCCCCATAGGCAGGTATGTCCCCCATAGGCAGTTATGTCCCCCATAGGCGGTTATGTCCCCTATAGGCAGTTATGTCCCCCATAGGCAGTTATAGGTCCCCCATAGGTAGTTATGTCCCCCATAGGCAGTTATAGGTCCCCCATAGGTAGTTATGTCCCCCATAGGCAGGTATGTCCTCCATAGGTAGTTATGTCCCCCATAGAGAGTTATGTCCCCATAGGCAGGTAGGTCCCCCATAGGCAGTTAAGTCCCCCATATGCAGTTATGTCCCCTATAGGCAGTTATGTCCCCCATAGGTAGTTGTGTCCCCTATAGGCAGCTATGTCCCCCATAGGCAGTTATGTCCCCCATAGGCAGGTATATCCCCTATAGGTAGTTATGTCCCCCATAGGTAGGTATAGATAGGGCTTATTTAAAAAAACAAACACAGATACTCACCACAGTCCCCCGATCCCCCGCTGCTCCGAGGCTTACCTCCGGTTCCGTCTTCCTGCACAGGCCGGTGATGTCATCAGGCCGCGCAGGCAGCGTGATGACATCGCAAACTGCCTGTGCCAGAGACTCGCTCTCTGCTCCGCAATAGAGGCTTCGGCTCTATGCGCTCTGGAAGGAGTCGCATATAGCCGAAGCGATCCCCGCCGGTGCCCGGGACATGGCAGTGCCCTGATGCCGACGGGGACCAGAGAGTCAGCTGTATGCGCTCCCAGGAGTCGCATGCAGCTGCGAAGGATTGCTGACAGCGCCCGGGCCACCGCATCGCCCAGATGCTGTCAGCTGTCCCTGGCTTGCGTCGTTCCGGTCCCCGTTCGTAACTAGGGGACAGACGTAAGCCGGAACGACGTAAGTCAGAACGATGTAAGTCGGGGACACATTGTAGTAAAAATTAGAAATTGTCAAATCTGAACAACAACATCAGTGAGTTATTTAATGTAAAACTAGTTTTAGATTCTAGTAAATTTAAATACATTTTATAGGAGTTATTTTTATATTTTTGGGATATTATATATTTTTATATTAATTTTATATGATAAAAATTTTTATTAAATTTAAATAATTTAATTTTATATAGTTTGCTAATTATCAGAAATTACTTTTTATTACTGTTGTAAGCTGAGAAATAAGGGACATTTTTGCCCTAATGGCAAATCTAGCTCCACTTCGACCACATTGAGATAGGTCTGCCTGTCCGAACAGTAATGCGCCTAGTTTTGCCGAACCACATTCATATATGTGTCTAATAATACGAGTGTGGTGCAAATCGCCCCCCAGAACAACCCTTCATGTTAGGTGCATTAGAAAGTGTTAAATCTTACGAACTAAGCACCTAACACATTAATTAGGCACATTAGACATCATAGACTGCTCACTTAGGTGCACTTTGCACCAGAAAATGGTGAAAAACCCGATCATACAGTCTCCCTAAATCCTTGATCAGAGTTTATACCTCTTGGGTGGTGGTCTTAATCAAAGGTACATATGACGTCTTGTCCAAGTGTCCCAGTGCTGTGGTCCTCTATCCATACAACTGGAACAATTATAGTTAAAAGCATAGTTTCAGCTACCTGGTTAGAAATGCTTTTAAACCAGCAAATATAACATAGTTAGAAATAACCGGTTGCACATCACTACATGTTCAAACCCACAAATCTAATAATTTGCTATTTTAAACAATACTTTTATAAAATTCATGATACCAGTGCGAAAAATTAGCAGCTTCCTCATCCCCTATCTAACTTAGATAAATACAAAAAACATTTTCATTGCCAGGTGACTAGTCACAGCATTTGTTCATTTTCTCCAAAAATGTCATACCCTGGAAAACAGAATTGTGCTTGACAACTAGCCACACAAATACCCACCAAACCAATAGCCACATACTAATACATTAACAGTGATGTAACCATAATAGATTACCCTTCATATAATCTAGATCAAAAGTTGCTTCCCAAATTCCACCCTTGGAGAAGTATATCTTTAAAATACCCGTCATCATATTATTCATAATATTATTTCCACAATGTTATTTTCTTTCTACCATTAGAATCATTTTTGTTGTGTCAAGTGATTGACAAGAACCCACTAGGATATGTAGAATTGATGCCTTACATAATACCCCACATCTATAGAACAAAAACTAAAATTAAAAATATCCAATGAGATGAACACCATCCAGGCTACTATAAGTGCCGGTTTATATGCTAATCAATGTATATATATGGTATATCGGTTCTTACCCTTGTTTTGTTAAGTGAGAAATAGCATCAAGTTGCTAAATATTTGATGACCAGATTACAAGAAAGTCAGGATGAGCACCACCAAAATATAAAAGATCCCCTGTTTTAAACAAAGTTCTCATGAGGTAATTGTCAACAAAATTCCCTTCAGTGTAGGAAATCTAAATGTCAGGTAAACTAATTTAACATTGACCTTGTACTACCTTGGTTAAACTAATCAATTCTCAAACCATGAACACCATGAAAAAGTTTACTTAAATCATAACTCCTCATAGTAGGAAACACAAATGACGTCCAACTGATTAATCAACTCCTACAAAATCTGAAACAGTTCTGTGCTTTTCCATCACCAAGACTCCCTTATACAAAACATCCATCACAAGCACTGAAAACTAGGCAACTTAGCAACAGAAATCATTGGGGGACAATAAGCCAATAGGTAATAAATAGTATACACTGCCAAACTCAAACATAAAATTACCTGTAAGACTTGACTCACAAGAAACCCCATATCCAGAAATCCTCTTTATGATGCCTCATTAATAATGGGATTGAGGCACTTCTGTTGTCATCTGTTGTCACCTTGTAGATTGTAAGCCCTTGTGGGCAGGGCCCTCACTCCCACCGTCATCATTGTACTTGTTTGACATATGTTATGTTAATTACAAGTTTTCCTCTTGTTGTGTAGCGTAAAATACACACCATTGTAACACGCTACAAAGCTCATAGTTTTTGGTTGCTCAATTCTTTTGCGCAATTTACATCCAAAAGGTTAATTAAGCGTTGTATTGCTGCTGTGGTGACTAAAATAAACCGTCTTTTTCACCGGCAAAAAAGCCATTTTTTCTGTAGAATAATTCACAAGCGAAGGTTAATTACAAGTTTTCCTCTTGTTATGTAGCGTAAAATACACGCCATTGTAACACGCTACAAAGCTCGTAGTTTTTGGTTGCTCAATTCTTTTGCGCAATTTTCATCCAGGGTTAATATGGTTTTTTTGCTGCTGTGGTGAGTAAAGAACCTTTTATTTCCCCGGGAAAAATTTTTTTTTTTCCTTTTCCCATAATTTACAAGCAAAGGGTTAATTACAATTTTTTTCCTCTTGTTGTGTAGCTTTAAAATAAACGCCATTGCCCACGCTAAAAAGCTCAATTTTTTTGGGTTTTGCTAAATTCTTTTGGCAATTTCCCTTCCGGGGGTTTTAATTTTAAGCTTTGGATCTGCTGCGTGGTGACAAAATAAATTTGTCTTTTTCACCGGCAAAAAAGCTTTTTTTCTTTTACTTAAAATTTCAAAAAGCGAAGGTTTTTTCAAGTTTTTCTTTTGCTTTTGAAAGAAAAAAAATAAACCCCATTTTTAACACGTAAAAAATTGGTAGTTTTTTGGCTGCTAAATTTCCCTTTTGTGCGGTTTACATCCGGGGGTTTTAACTAAGTTTTTTTCTGTTTTTTGAAACTCAGTAAAAAAAAACTTTTTTTTTTCCACCGCCCAGAAGAAATTCTGTAGTTTTTTTTCTTATCCAAAGGGTTTAAATTTAACCCTGTTTGTGCTTTTATATTTCAGTAAAAAAAAAAGGAGTTTTTTAAACGGCAAAACAAGTAAAATTTTTTCCCGCCCATTTGGGGAAAGCGCAATTAAATACCCAAGGGGTTCCCCAAGCTTCTTAGGGGGTTCATTTGGAGTCAAAAAAAGGGGTGTGTTTTTAATCATATACAGTTTATTTTCATAAAACAGTTTTCTGTCATTTTAAACCCAAACAGTAAGTCAACAGAGAGGTGGCAGGCTCTTCACCTTGAGTGGCAGGGGTTACAAACATTCCGGGAGCAGGCCCAGGTCGCAGCACAGCAAGGGGAAGTCGCAGCAGGGGTCCCTCTGTGGGGGCCACAACTGCCGCTTCATCTGGGGGCCCCTTTGTGCTGACAAAGCAAAAAAAAGGGTTTTTGGGTTTGGGTTTGACAAAGTCATCCATTTCCCTCCAGAAAAAATTTGAAAAACCCCAGCCAAAAATCGGGGGGATCGTCAGACAAAAACCCCTTTTATTTGGCATGGGGGGGGAGCGGGTCAGCGGCCCTCACCTTTTCCTAAAACCCGCCTCTGTCCCACCCGGTTCCCTCACCCAAGAGTTTCTACTATTGGCGGGGTCAGCCCCATATATAGCGGGGATAAACCCAATTTTGAGGGGGAAAGTCGGGCAGCAATTGGGCAGCGAAGAAAATGGGGCCAAAAATCCCCTGCTCTATGCTGGGGAGGGGTGCACCAAAAAAGGGGAGGGTCAGCTGTATTGGGGGACAAAAGGGCCCCGGGAATTTTGGGGGAATTTTAAAAAATAGGGACTGGGGGGGGGGTTTAATAAAATAGCATGCCCAAAAATAGTGAAGATAGAGAGCTGGGAATTTTGGAAAAAAACAAGGGGGGGGAGGGAGGGAGGGGGTGTAGCAATAGATTTAAAAAAATAGGGAGAAAGGGAAAAAAAAACTGAAAAATCTATAAAAAAACAAAGCTTGGGCCCTTTCCAGGGAAACTTGGACCAACAAAATTAATGAATAGAAGTATTAATAGGGTGAAGAAAAATATGACATAGGGGGGGAAAAACTGAGACATGGGTGGAGGGCTACGACTGGGCGGTTTTAAAAAGCAGGGTTTCAGTCTATTTTTGAAAAGGGTTTGTAAAGACCGGAAAGGGGGAGGTGTCTGTCTTTGTAAAAAACCCGTCCCGAAGAACACTTGGGGGAAAATATAGGTACAGGGAATTTAACTGGGAAACATTAAAGGGTAAATATAAAAATGGGGGGGAAAAATAAAAATTAAAAATAATTTTGGGGGCTGCTATAGGCCCCCAAAAATTTAAAAGAAACCCCTGGAAGGTGTACTCCCAGGAAATTTGGGTGAGCGGCTAATCAGAATTTAGGTTTTTAAATTTTGGGGACTTTAACTATCCCGACATCAAATTTTGGGGGTCGGAAGCTTGTTGTCTTTATAAAGGGGAAAAAGGTTTTTTTTCAATAACAATTTATAAAAACCCTTTTTCCAAAAGGTGCGGAACCGAATAGAGGAAAGGCCCTTCTAGACCCAATATTAACTAAAAGACCTGACAAAAGTAAAAAAGGGTTTTAGGTTGAGGGGACCTAGGGAAAAAGTGACCTAATATAAAAAAATTTTCCCCTTTTTTCCTTTAATAGATTTTTTTTCAAGGGCCACAAAAAAAACTGAAATTTTTGGAAGGCTAATTTTATTCTGTTAGGGAAAGGCCCCAAAACCTTTTTACTGGGGGGGAAAGGTTTAAAATATGGCCCGAATAAAATTTTAAAAGGGGTATTTTTAAAAACATCCTAGGCCCACCACTGGGGAGAGGTACTTTTCCTTATGGTTAAAAAAAAAATTAAAAAAAGGGGAAAAAAAAAATGTTGGGTCAAAAAAAGGATGTAAAAGAGGCAATAAATAAACAAAAAAGAAAGGTTTAAACCCATAAAAAGGAGGGGAGGGGAAGAGGCCCTAAGAAGCTAAAAGGGAAAAAAAAAAGGGGTTTTAAAATAAAAAATAAAGGGAAGGGAAGTGGGAAAGGAAAGACCTTTTTTGTTTTTAAAAAGAAAGTAAAATAAAACCCCCAAAAAATTTTTTAACTATATAAAAAAGTAAAAAAAAAAACGGGGAAAAAGTTGGCCCCTTTTAAAAAAAACTGAGGGAGAGGGCAGGGAGAGGGCGATGAGAAAAAAACAAAGTATTAAACAAATTTTTTCTCCACTGAATTTTCCGAGGGGGATGACCTTCCTGTTGAAAGAGGATGTGGTTTAAAATCCAAATTAAAAGTTTCTTTTCAAACCCCGGAAGAAGGCAGCCCCGTTTAGGAAGATTAAAAAAGACAAATCCCCCGGTCCAAAATGGGATAACCCACGTGTCCTAAGGGGGTTAAGTTTATGTCATAGATAGGCCCCCCATTCTTTAAAAAATTTTGGGCGTCTAATAACGGGGTAAGTCCCAAAAAGGTTGGCGCCCTAGCAAATTTTGTGCCAATATTCAAAAAGGGGGCAAAAAATTTAAACCAGGAAACTAAAAGGCCCGTAAGCTTTAACCCTCTGTTGTAGGTAAAAAGTTTGAAGGTTTTTTTCAGAGATGCTATCCTGGAATTTTCTCACTGAAAATAAAAGTATAAAAGCCGTTTCCCCACGGGTTTTATAAGGGAAACGGTTTCCCGTCCCGACTAATTTTTTTCCCTAGCTTCTAGAAGGGGAAGTCGTGCTAGACTTGGGGGATGGGGGGGCACTGGATGTCATATTTCTAGATTTTTTTTAAAGCATTTTATACGGGGCCCAATAAAAGGGTTTGGGGAAAATTTAAAAAAAGAAAGCTTTTTACTGGGGGGAAAAAGTTTTGGGAAATTGGGAAAAATAAAAGGCTCACCCGTTTGAAAAAAAAAAGGGTTTAAAAATTTAAATTTAAAGGTACATACTTTAGACGGGGTCCCCTGTTTTCTGTGGGGTAAACCCAAGGGGGCGTATTGGGCCCCATCCCTTTAACATTTTTTTATTTAAAGATCTTACAAAGGGAATTTCCCAGTAGAATATCGTTTTTTGCAGACGATAAATAAGGGGGCTTTAAAGTAATCAAAACAATTTGGGGGGGGCTTATTTTTATTAAAAAGGGGCTTTGGAAATTTAAATTGGAGGCCTGGGCAGGGGAAAAGGAAGAGAGGTTTAACACTGATAATGCCCAAGGGTTTGCACATGGGGGGAGAAAACCATTACATGATTTCTGTTTTAAAAGGAAAAAAAACTGGGTAAAAAGTGACATGAGAAGGGCTTGGGAATTAGGGGGGGGGGAAAAGTAAACTTAATTTAAAAGTAAAAGGGGCCCCCACAAAAATTTGGGGATTAATTTTTTAACCCCCCCACCCCCCCCCCCCCCCCGGGGGTTTTTGCTTTAAAAAGGGGGATAGAAAAGCACATATGAAAATTTTTTCTCCCCTTATCCCAAATCATGGTTTGGGCCCACCTGGATATTGGGGTTTAAAATTTTTTGGGACCATGCCAGGGAAAGGGCTTTTTAACCCTTTTTAAAAGGTTTCAAAGGCGGGCAACAAAAATAATAAAAAGGGCTGGGTTACTAAAGTAACAGAAAGATTGGCAAAATTAGGGTTATTTAGTTTAGAGAAAAAAAAGGGTTCGGGGGGGAAAAAAATAGGGTTTTAAAAAACATCAAAGGTCAATTTTGAGATCTCCCCAAATTTATTTATCACAGGGCGTATCTAGAACAAGGGGGCATCCTTTCCCTTTGAGGAACAAAGTTTCTACATAAACAAAAAAAAGGGGATTCTTTACTGTAAGAACAGTGAGACTATGGAATTTTTGCCAGAGGGACTGGTCATGGTGAATTCAAAAACTGGTTAAAAAAGGGGTTTGGGAGCATTTCTGGAGCGTAATAATAAAACAAGTTATGGGGAATGGATTCAGGAGAGGGGTCTTTGATCCAGGGATTTTTCTGTTTTCCAATTGGAGTCGGGAGGAAAATTTTTTCCCTAAAAGGGGGACAATTGGTTCTCCCCTATTGGGGTTTTTTGCCCTCTGGATCAACATTTTTGCACAACAGGCTGAAAAGAGGGACACGTTTTTTTTGCCTTCAAACTTGAAACTATGAAATTTTAAAAGTTAAAAGTGGATGGGGGCATGTTGTGAGGGGTCACCCGGGGAGGGGGTGAAGCGGGGTTCTTTTTGTCGGGAGAAGAGGACGTCAGTTTGCGCCTCAGGCACGGCGCAGCCAGAAGGGGGGTTTTGTGGCCGTGAGTAAAGGGGTAGCACGTGTAGGTGGGGGAGCCAAGCGGCCAGGGGTAAAAAACCCCTTCCCGCGGGGTCCCAAGAAAAAGTAGCGGAAAAAGGGGCTCGCGAGGCAGCGGGGGTAGAGTCACTCATTGGGGGGAGCGTTCGCTAAAATCAATACTGGGCGTGTGGCAGTTCTTTGTTAAGACCCGGAGGGCCGAAAGGGGTTTTAAATGTAGAATCTGGGGGAGAAAGTGAAGCGGGCCCCGGGACAACTTTGGCACACGGCCCCCGGGCAAAACCCCAATGCAGTGTCACCATCCGGTGGCCGGGGAAAACGTGGCTCAGATTGGTGTCCATCCTGGCGCCGCAGCAAAAAGAGCAGCACAGCACAGCGCCCAGTGGCAATGCCATTGCAGCCAGTCAAAGGGTCCACTACCTCGCAGAAGGGTGTTTCTCTTTTAACATCTCCCCGGGCCAGAGTCCTCTCTCGCTATTTATGGCCCAGCAGTCATTCAGTGAGGGAATTGCAAAAGACAACATAAGGCCAACCATCCCAAGGTCAGCAGTGACCTCTCCTGTCCAATTTTTTTGTAATGCAGTCCCCCCTTTTCCCAAATGGGGGACCTGCACCATTCAGAGACTAAGGCTTGTGCCGAGCCAGAGGGTATTCCGGGCCATTTTTTTTTAAAACAAAAAGGCAGTACGCACTTCAAAAAATATGTAGAACAGAAAGGGGGCCAGTCCTTGAGCTTATCGGTTTTTCCCAAAAGGTCCCGGGACGCCGTCGGGAGCTGTAACTGCGGTCGGGGCCAGTACATGCCTTTAGGGCCCATTGGGTAAATGGCCCTCCTCCCCGGCACACCAACAACTTGGACGGGAAAACGCCGCTTTCTCCTCCATTGTCAAACTGCGGCTCCTGGCCAATGTCCGCCCCCTCCCCCACCCCTCCCCACTCAGCCTCCAAAATTATGCCCATCATACAAGTTGGGGCACAGCGGTGTCACCGTTTTACATGGCTTGCTGGGGCAAACGAAGTACACAGGGGGTTTCCGGCATGCAAAAAAAAAAAATTATTGGGTTTTAAAAAAAAAGAATAAATTTTGGAAAAAAAGGTGACGGAAAATGGAAAGAAAATGGTTTTTCCGCGCGCACCGAGGAGGGTGGTCCACCCCCCTGCTCGCATTTTTCAATCTTGTTGTGAAAAGGTTCTGAAGTTTCCCCCGAATTTTTAGAAGAATTTTAAAATGGGCCGGGAAAATGGGGATTACTTCATCCCTTTCCCACAAAAACCAGGGAAAACCCTCCCGAGTTTTGCGGCAAAAAGGGGTCCCCCAAAAACACTCTGATATGCGTGTTTCCCCCTTGGAAATTCCCGCCCGCACATGTTGGACCAACGGGATAACGAAAAAGGGCCCTTAACGATTTTTTGATGATCCCGGCGGGCGGATACTCCCCCCTGTAACTTGAGTCATTAAAAACATATAGGTGAGTATAAACTGTAAAAACGTATTTATAAATTTTCCAAAACACATACTGTTATTTTGCAGATTTTCATTGGTACTTGCGTTTTGAGCAACATAGTCCATGGTGTGGGAAAACGCAGGCGTCCAAACTATTTTCACCGCATAGCAGCTCCGCCCTCTTTTATAGCATAATAGTTTGGACGCCCCAGTTGTACCAACCATGGCTATTTGCTACCTTTTAAAGCAAGTACCAATGAAAATACCCCAAAAACGTAAGTGTGGGAAAAATTAAAAATACGTTTTTACAGTTATACTCCCCTGATTGTGTTTGAATATGTAAAAAGGATTCAGGATCTCCGGTGAAGGGGGAAAAGGTGGTGGTACCACGTTCTTTGATATACCAATTTAAGTGAAGTGCTTAACTTGATGCAGCCAGGGCAGCTCATGAAAGACACCTGCCGTTTTTTGAGCCCTTTGGGAAGGCCACGTTATTTGCATCCCCAGGACAAGGGATGAATAACGTCATTCCTGCTTATGTCCGGAACAGATGCTGAAAAATCTGCCCTGTACAGGGACGGAACGGGGCAAACTACTTCTCGCGCCCCTGAGTCCGTGGGGACTGAAATGGGGGAGAGGGGAGGCATTGGAGCAGAAACATTCTGGGGAAATAGTGGATTTTTTTTCCCCGGTGACAAGAGAGGAGGGGCAGGAGCAGCGGGGGAGGGAGATGGAGATAGGCAGATGACCCGCAAGCAAACCCTGGCTGTATACATTGGGATGGAGAGGGGGCCCCTCGCAGTCACTTTTCAAGGCCCCCGCATGCTGATTTGCCCGGGGTAGCGAAGGAATAGTCGCATCCGGGAAGGGATGACTTCGGCTCTCCACCCCTATTGGGCCCTCCACCGATCCAAAAGGGACCTTTTTTCCCCGCTGCTGAGAGGGAGGACAAACCAAATATATATGGAAAACCCCCGAGTCATTTGGGGACGTATGTGCGGGATGCCCCCTCTGACAGGCTGACCGGGGGGTTTTTTCAGCGCTCCCCCTACTTCCGCCGCGGTGCTGGGGGAAGGGGGAGTGTAGGAGCAGTACCAGCTCCATCACACAACCTAAGTCGGAGTCACGAGAGCAGCTTCCTTCACCCCCTAGTGAGGAGGGCAGGCCCAGCAGCAGCAGCAGCAGGCCCGGGAGCGCCCCTGAACCAACGGGGTGGTGGCCTAGGACAGCACCTGCCACCCCAGTTAGAAGACCGCGGAAATACTGGGACCAAAGGGTTTGTGTGGCCCAATTGCCGAGTTTGCAGTGGAGAAGCTGTCCTCCCGGGCCAGATTGTGGCATCAAAAGGGGTTTTTGGCGGCGGGGGCCTCGTTTACCGCAAAGAGAACCCGTTTTTTCAGGAAAATGAAAAAACGACTGCCCTTTTGTCAAGATGAATCAGGCGTGGTCGGCCGGTTTCACACACCAATGCCTTAGGCTCAACCATCAGCCATACGCCCACCCAAACTTGAGAAATGATTTCTGGGTTCAAACCCGGCCTCAGCAACTATTCGATGCCGCCACCCCCTATGACACCATCGTTGACAATTTCTCCATCTGCCACCACCATCTTTACCAGGGGCTGGTTTGCTACCCCCCTCCACACTCTGTCATTTTGCCACTCTATGACCTCATCGCGCTGCTGTTTTTTGGTGCCGTGACATCCCCACTGGTCATTTTGGGGCCCTCTGTGGCCCACTCCCCTTTTGCCCCCCCAAATTCTTTTTCCCTGCCTGACCTCATGCTGCGCTGCCCGGGCCTCCACACTGTGTCATTAAGCCACTCTGTGGCCTACTCCGTTTTTGCCCCCCCAGAATTTTTTTTGGCCACTGTTGCCTCAGGTGCTGCTGCCCTCACCTCCACACTGTGTCATTGTGCCCCTCTGTGGGGCCCACTCCCGTTTTTGCCACCTCCGAATGTCATTAGCCACTGTCTTTCCTCATGCGGGGCCCCCGGGGCCAACTGGCTTGTGCCCTCGACCTCATCTCTGCCAAACCGCACCTCCCCCTTTTTTATTGTTGCCACTCTGGGGGCCTACTCCTGTTTTTGCCCCCTAGAATGTCCCTTGTGCCTCTGCCTACCCCTGCGCTGCTGCCTGACCTCCACACGGTCATTGTCCACTCTGTGGCCTACTCCTGTTTTTCCACCTCCAGAATGTCATTGTCCACGTCTGACCCCTTTCGCTGTGGCTCTCCGTCACTCCACTCGCGTCACTAATGTTGCAAACCCGAGCTCTCACTTGTTTTTTTTTCCAGCTTTCGCTGGCATGACTTTTCAGGGACATTCCTGCTTCAGTTTTTGGTCAGTTTTGCCCTCTTAAGTGCCCAGGAATTTTATAGTGAAGCGATTCTAAGAGCGCGGCAGTCATCGCGTGTCATACTAAAACACAACATTGCATGAAGACCAATCCAAGCTCCCTCTGCATATTTAAGCATGGCACAACGTTATACAGCACCTTGCAGGCTCTCTGCAGCCTGGAAATAGCTGTTTTTTTAACGCGATTCGTCCCAAAGTAATTCAGACCGAATTTATTTTTGTCGGGAAATTCGTCGAAGTGATCGAACCGAATTTTTGAGAAATTCGCCCATCTCTAATTGTATTAAGTCAGTGGACAGCTAGTATAACAGAAAAATAACTCAACACACAGCCACCAATGTCTAAATCATTGGCAAAAAAAGTGACCCCCTTAGTGTCAATTTGTGTCATGTGACCTCTTAAAGGAGTTGTCTCATTATGAGCTTTCAGCCTGTCAGTGAGCCTGCAGGTTGAATTGAGGGGCGTGCTTCTTGTCTGTCTCTTCTGCTCCCTCTTCCCCCCTCCCTCAGCACCACAGGTAGCCCCTGTAACTTCTATACAGCAAGGGGGAGGGTGTTTGCTGCCAGATTTAACCCTGTGTGTGCCTGCCTAGGTCTGTTGCAGGAGAGGGCTGATCTGAGTGTAGAGAGGATGTGAAGCTGTGTGCTAATAGCAGAGCAGAGGGATGCAAGTGTTCCTATATCCCCTGCTTAGCTTACAAGTCTCCACATCTCCAAACAAACCAAAAAACCCTGTTAGAACAGACACAGGGCAGCTGGGAAATGTTACTATACTCAGGATGTCTCACTAATACAGGAGAACATGAAGTATTCACATGCCTGATCTGTATAGTATTATTATAGTGACAGTTCCACAGACACATCATGATTAAGTAACACACAGGGTCAAATGCTGTCACATCTATCTGTGTAGAGAGCAGGAGGAAGCAGGCACACACAGGGTTAATCCAGGCAGCAGGGACAGAGAAGCCAGAGTCCTCCCTCCCCCTCCCTCCACTACAGAAGCATTCTGTGAGGGAGGGGCTCTCTGCTCTGACCTGGCTTCAGAGGTTGATGAGTCATACAGACCTGACAGCCAGTAAGATAAGGATCAACAGGTCAGTGGCTATAGAGATTTGAGAAGCTGATGCACTCCTGCTAACAGGGCTAACTCAAAATCAGTAGGACATTTGTAATGAACATATATTGCAAAGCTGCTTGTTTTTTAAAGATCATTTAATTAAAACCCAATCATTGTAGCGAGACAACCCCTTTAATGTTGACTCCTTAGTGTTACAAGTAGAGATGGGTGAATCAATTCTAACAAAGTGGAATTCGTTTAGAATTTCAGGAAAACTTCGATTCTGAACAAAGTCGAAGTTTGGGGTGATTCGCGGGAATGAAGCGTGTTTTTAATTGATAAAATGGCTGCGAGCACATGGCGTTACATGGGGCAAAGAAGTCTGGGAAGAAGAAAGGAGTAAATTCAAACATAGGCATAACATAGAATTGAATATAGTTCTCCAAACTGCTGACTGCTTGCTAGAAATGGGATCTCCCTAATCCCTTAAACATGTACCAACCAATATAGAATAGCAAGCGTAATATTAATAAAATGTCTTTATTCAATAAACATATCCAATTAAAATATGTAACTTGTAGTGCTAAACATAGCTACTTGCGTTCAATTTTAGTCCATAGACTGCAGTAGAAGAAAAGGATAAGGTATCCATATATTGCAGGCTCCCGGCGTGTAACCATATGCTGACGCCAATCGAGGAGAAACAGACAGGTATGGGCTAGGAAATCTGTGTGACGTTTCGGGGCGTGTCTTGCCCCTTTTTCAAACATGTAATTTCCTTGTAATCAATTCCCTTTATACTTAACATCATGATTGATGCTGACAGAAACATTCAACAGGTTACATCATGATTGATGCCGACAGAAACATTCAACAGGTTACAAAAAGATAAAAACCTAATTATAAAAAAACACGTAGATTAAGGTTCTCGTTCATGCCTGTAGGAGCAAGTGTATTCATTTTATATATCCAAAATGATTCTCTCTGGAGCAAACGTTTTTCCAAACTTTTATCACTCTGCGCTATGACTTCCTCTAAAACGCACCATTTAAGTTCTGCTACTGTGTGTCTATGTTCTAAGAAGTGTTTGGCCACAGTAGTTTCTCCAAATTTTTTCTTTTTCTCTCCATTCTCTATTGCAACATGGGTTAGACTGGTCCTTATGGAGGATTTATGTTCTATAATGCGTGTTTTTATTTGCCGTGTGGTTTGTCCCACGTACGCCATGCCACATGGGCATTTAAGGAAATACACTACACCTTTAGAATTGCAGGAAAAGACCCCTTTTATGGAAGATTTTGTATCCTTTTGTGGGATGTGTAATGTAAATACCTTTAATTATTGAACTGCAGTTACAGCAATTGAGACATGGAAAAGTGCCCTTGTGTTTGATTTGTGATAATTTCTGTTGTTTTCCTGTATGTTTACTCAATTGTGAGGAGACGATAGTATTTCCTACAGTACGTCCTTTTTTATATACAAAAATTGGAACAAAAGTAAATAGTTTGCCAAATTTGGCATCTTTCGAGAGTAAGTATCAATATTTTTTAATGGAATTGCGAATTAAACCACTGTGTGCATCAAAGGTGCTAACAAACATAAGCCTCTCATCTCTCTCAACTTTCTTCCTAGGTTTAAGTAAATCATTTCTATTGAGCTGTCTGACCTCTACTGCCATCTTTTCCAGGTCATCTCTCTTATATCCTCTAGCCATAAATTTATCAATTAGTATTTGTTCCTGTTCATAGTAAAGCCTGTCTTCTGAGCATATTCTTCTGGCTCTAATTAGCTGTCCTTTAGGAATACCTAAAAATAATTGTGGTGCATGTTGACTGGATCTGTGTTATACATTATTTCTATCAATAGGTTTTTTATAAAGTGTAGTACTTATCCCTTGAGAGCTCTTATTTATTTCTACATCTAAATAATGGATCTTATCCCTATCAATAGTAGAGGTAAACTGGATAAGTGGATGGGCTTTATTAAGAGAAGAAATAAACTCAGTGAGTTCTTCTATAGACCCTTTCCAAAGGACGAAAAACGCCATCGACGTATCTTAGCCAGGTATATACATTGTGATAGTCTTGTCTAGTGTACACGTGTTTCTGTTCATAGGCTATCATAAATAGGTTGGCTATACTAGGCGCAGCTGGTGAGCCCATCGAAACTCCTTGTGATTGGAGAAAGAGATCGTTCCCAAATTTGAAATAATTTTTAGTAAAAATAGCCTAAGGTCTAATAAAGATCTGAAAATTTAGACAAACTGGCATCATTCATTAGGGTTTCTTTTAACTACCTTTTTCTTGGGGGAAGGGACAATTGTGTATAGTGACTTTATGTCCAAAAACAAAAAGGGGCATTTTTTCATCGACTTTATTTTTCAAAATTTCCCCCGGAATGCCCTGTATCGCTAAGGGGTGTGGAAACTTTTTTAATTATTCGTAAAAAACCATTTATATTGCAAACGGTCCAAGATGACCTATACCGAACAAGGGGCCGGGCCGGTGGATTCTCCAGTGTTTTATGTACCTTTGGTACTAGATATAATGTAGGGATACGGGGAAGCGCACAGAGAGAATCATTTTGGATATATAAAATGAATACACTTGCCCACAGGGAGAAAAGAACCTTAACAAAGTGTTTTTTTTAATTTGGTATTTTTCTTTTTTAACCGTTGAAGTTTTTGTCCATCAATCATGAGTAACCTTTTTAATGTTTTTTCGGATCAAACAGATGTTAAATATAAAGGAAGGGTTTCAAGGAAATTTCTTTTTTGAAGAAGGGGGAAGACACGCCCCGAAACTCATACAGCTTTCCTACCCCTACCTGTCTGTTTCCCTCGATGGGTCAGCATTGGTTACATCCGGGACCTGCAAAAATTTATACCTTATCCTTTTCTCCACTGCCGTCTACGGACTAAAATTGAACGCAAGTACTATGTTTAGCACTACAAGTTACATATTTTAATTGGATATGTTTATTGAATAAAGACATTTTATTAATATTACGCTTGCTATTCTATATTGGTTGGTACAGGAAGAAAGGATTAGCCAGAGATGAAGCCAATCAGAGACCGGCGGGATTCTGTGACGTCACCGCACTATATAAGTCCGGGACGCGACGCTGGCAGTTCACACTGCTCTCTCTGTGCCGTGTTGTAGCTGCTGCAGCTCCAGTATTAGGCTAGGTTCACACGGTGTATTTGCAGGGCGTAATTCCGCCCCACAATTACGCCATGTGGACGGGGGCGGGAGCGGTGGGCCGGCACCTCGCCGGCCCATAGACTTGCATTACCAGCGGCGCGTATACGCCGCTAGTAATTCACATGCAATTATCTCCCCCCCGGCGGATTCGCCGAGCAGGGGGGACGTAATCCATAGGTCTCTATGAGAACTGTGGATTCCCGTAATGACTTGAACGTATTTCAGCCGTAATTTGCGCACTCAGGCGCGTAATTACGGACTAAAAAAACGTCCAATTTTAAGCCGTGTGAACATAGCCTTAGAGATCTCACACAAAAGAAAGACCTCTTATACAGCTATTTTTTGGGGGGGTGTCACAGCTTATCTCAGAGATTGCTTCTCTTATGTTCTAATTTTGATTTTGGGGTATTTGGGAAATTTAAGTCCAGTGTCTGTCCAATTCATTGCATATACATTTTTTAAAGCTATCTGCCAGTTCTGGAGAACATTGAATATCTAAAGGTTATCTAACCCTGTTGTTGTTGTTGTTGTATTCAGTTAAAGAAACAGCGTTTTTACAATCTAAATACCAGTTAATTTTTGGCTGCTTATGTCTTTTGCTCAATTTATATCCAACGGGCTACTTAAATGTCTTTGTGCTATTGTAGTCAGTAAAAGAAACTTTTTTTTAAACCACCAAAGAAATTTTTTTGCCTGTAGCATAAATCATATCTGAAGTTTTTTTCTGCTGTAGTGGTCAGTAAAATACACGTCGTTTTAACACGCTACAAAGCTGGTAATTTTTGGCAGCTCATTTCTTTTGCGCAATTTAGATCCAAGGTGTAGTGGGCGGCGCCGCATTCCGGCCCGCGGGCCGCAGGCGCACCTGTGCCCTCTCTCCGGGATCCCTGCCTGGGACGGGTGGCGCTGCTCCCCGCGGGACGGGCCGCAGGCGCGCTCGCTCCGGTCACTCACCTGACCTCGTTCCTGCTCTGCCGGTGTCCCCTGCCTGCCGGGGCGCCGTGCCCGCTCCCCTAGCGGGGCGCGCTCGTCTTTTGTGCAAAAAAAAGGGCCAGCCCCCGATAAGGGCTGTTTTGCCAGGGGCCCCCTATTTTTTGGGGTAAACGTCAGGGGGAAATTTTCCTTTCGGGATCTATTTTGGCCCCAGCCCTAGAGAAAGCTTCCAAAAGTATATTTTTCCCCTTTAAAACCGTGTCCAGACCCCTTCCCTCTTTCTCGACTCCAAAACCTCGCCCCCCTGCCTTTCCCTTCCTGCCTGTCCACAACCACCCCCAATTGCCCCCCCTTGCCCTACCTTAGGGGCCCCCACGACTACTTTTATGACAAAGGGACCTGTACCTCCTGAAACCTGGGGCCCCCCATCGAAAGGGCAAGTCACCGGGGGGGACGACCTGTACCTCACGCCACAGCAAGTCCATCCCCTTGGGCGGGGCTCTGGGGGAAAACCGGGGGCTACTTAAAAATTCCTTTTTCCCGGGGCTGGTTTAAACCCTACCATCGCTTGCGGTGGTCCAGAGGATCCCTACCCAGCCCTTTAAAATTTAAATTTTTCCACCCATGGATCCCCCCAAGGGTGCCCCCCCCAAGTCTTGCGGATCTAAAACAAACATTGGGTCCCCCCAACATCGCAGCAGTTTCGCGCAACAACCAGCAATTGGGTCAGCTTTTCGGGCCAAAGTTTGGCCCCCAAATTCCTGGCGCCCCCAGCACCGAAACCCCCCCCTTTTTCGCTAGGGGTTCCCCAAAATACCCCCCCCCGTCCCGCTGGCAACCGGGGGCCCCAAAAGCTTCACCCTTCCTCAACCCCCCAATTTTTTACGGGGACTTGGGAAGCTTTGAAAGAGGTTTCATCACCAGTGCCCATGCACGTTGAGCTGATGGCCGACCAGTTTCCAAACCGAAAGGAAAAAAGGTGGCTTTCCCGGGTGACCCCTGTTATTGGGGAAGGGGCCCTGGCCTGGGCGACCCCCTTTTTTGGGGCCCGGGAAGACCCATGACCCCCCAGCCCCTACGGGCCTTTCCCCTCTCAAATTTTCCCCCCGCAGCGTTTTCGGGGAGCCTGCGCAAAGGTGTTTTCTCGGACAGCGCTATTGAGCCAAAACCCACAGACTCCCCTGGGAGTTTAAATGGGGTCCATTTCCGCACCCAAAGCCTCCGAGCTGCGTGGAATGACCCGCTCCGGGCCCCCACTTTAAAGGGGGGCCCCTGCCCAAGCAGAAAAAAAGGACACCCGGGGCAGCAAGGGATTTTTCCATTTTCCCTTAGCGAGCCCCAATCCCCCCGGGCCCCCCACCATTGACGTCGTTTTGCAAAAAAGACACAAAGTTTCCCGCCAGGCGTGATTCGGCCAAAAACCCCTCCCCGCCCTACCTCCTGGCCCCCTGTGTTCCAGAGATCTCCACTACCTCCCCCACGGGTTTCCCCCCGAAAAAACCCATGCAGGGGGACCGGCTCACTTGCAAATTGAGTTTCCCCCCCCGGTGGGATGGAGAACCCTCCCCTCCTTACTGCCCACCCCGGACCTTTTTCCCCAGGGAAAAGGTTTCCGCAGCGCCTCATTTTGGGGGAAAAACGCTCCCCCACCAAGGGCCAAGGAGGGGCCCCTAGGGGCTCAGCTTCCTCTCCCCCCGACTGTTTTTTTCCCCCAGGAGGTAACCAGGGATCCCGGGCCAAAACCCTTTTTCGGGTTTTCCCCCCCCTTCCGGGAACCCCGGCTCTGCCGTAAAACTTTATTCATGCCTCCTTGGTGTCCCCCGCTACCCGGGGGCCATATCCGTTTGGAAAACCCCATTGCTCATTTTCTCCCTTTCAGGGGGGAGCTTCTCACGACCCCCATCCAGTTCTTTCCCCCGGCCCGTTTACCCCCCGGGGTGGGGGGCCTACCAACGGGAACCTCCTTTCATGTCCTCCCTTTCCCTTTTCTTCGGCAATCCTTTTGGGGGCTACCCTGGCTGCAACGTAAACCCCCCAAACCTTGTTTAAAAAAAAAAAAAACAGCAAGTTCTACGCGGGGGATGGGATTGCCAAAAACCCTCTTTTTTGGGGGCCCACCCCCCGTGCCCATCTGTCCGTCGCCAAAGTCGCCCCGCAATCTCTCCCGGGTTCCTGCCAGGGGAGTACCGGGTTTTTGGGGAGATTTTTTTTCCCCTCGGAAAAACCCAAGCTAGAAGCTACCACCACAGGGCCCTTAAATGACTGCCCAAGACCCCCTTTCCCCCGGAAACCCCGTCCCCCACGGGTGGGGTTCTACCCTCTGTCCGGGGGGCCCGAGACTCGGGGCCAGGCGGCTTACAAAAAGGAGAATTTGGCAAAGGGGTTCATACGCAAGCCCCTCCTCGCCCCCCGGGGGGGCTGGCTTCTTTTTTGTCCAGAAGAAAGACGGGTTTTCCCTTTGGGGCCGTGTAAACGATTACAGGGGGGTTTAACAAGTTTACGGTGAAAAACGCTAAACCCCCAACCCCTATATCGGAGGCCCCATCGTCTTCGGGGAGCCAAATTTGTTTACAAATTGGGCCCTGGCGGTGCCTATAAAACCCCGTCAGAAATTTGTGAGAGGGGCGATAAAAACCCCGGGTTTCAAAACCCGGGCGGTCATTTCAAGTATCTCGGATGCCTTTTTTTGGGTATGCAAAGCCCCAGCCGTATTTTAAATTCGTTTAATGAAGTATTCCCGAGACTTGTTTTACACCTCGTCAAAAGTGTAACTGGAAAGAAATTTTGATTTTTTCCTTTCCCGACCCAAAAAGACCCCAAACCCGGGGTTTAAGTACCCAGGTCCCTGCGACGTCTGCGGGCCCAAACGACTGTAGCCAAGTGGAGAAATGTTTGGTTCCACCAGGCCCAAACTCCCTTTCCCTTTGGGTTTCATAGCCTCCGATCGTGGTCCCGCAGATGGACCCAGCTAAACCCTTTCCCCCGGGGGATCCAGCAGTGGGCCAAAACCCCTGTTCCCGGGCTTCCCGGGGGTTTAACACTTTCCCGGGATTTTTCCCCAAAATACCGGGAGTTTTAAATTTCCCCACCTCTTCCCCTGGGGGCTCCCCTCGTGGCTCTCAACCCGGGAAAAAATGCCAATCCGAGGAAATTTTGGGCCCGCCCCCTCTGCTGAGGAAGCCTTCTCCAACTGAAGTCAAACGTTTTTTTTTGGGACCCATCCCCGGTTCTCCGGGTCCGGATAACCCTTTGCCTGGGGGTGGATGTCTCTTTCCGTGGGAGCAGGGGGAGCCTGACCCCGAAGGGCCCCCCAAAGGCAAAACGGTTTTCTTGCGTTTTTTTTTCCAGGCCTTCTTTTGCCGCTGAAAGTAACTACAAACCCTAGGGGATTGGGAACTGCTTTGGGAATCAAATTGGCTCTGGAGGATTGGGGACCCTTTGGGTGGAGGGGCCCGTCACCCCCTTTTTGAAAGGGCCCTTTACAGGGCCCCAAAATCTTCAGTACCCCCCAGACTGCCCAGCGTTTTAAAACCTTTCCCCGGGGCCAGGTTTTTCACCCCTTTTTTCCCCCGCTTTGGGTTCAGGGTACAATTCTGGCCGCCGGGAAAAAAACGTCAAGGCTAATGCCCCTCTCCCGGGGCCCCCTGACATTACTTGGGGAAGAACCTGTGTCCCCCGCACATTTTTGCTCCCCCAACGCTGATCCACGCGGCTTTCCCGTGGGGCTTTGGGGGGTTTCTAACCCGGGGAAAGCCAAAAGTTCGTCCCCGCCTCCCGAAGGAGAAAATTTTGAAGTGGGGGCCCTGTTTTTCTTGGCTGGTCCCACCCCGGGGAAAAAAAGTCCCACGGCCCCCCCTCTCCAAAGGGGCTACGTGGGCCCAAACCCCGCCCCAGGACATCCAAAACTTTGTTCTCCTCCTGTGACCCCATTTCCCGGAAAAAGTTTCCCCCCGCCAAGGCCCTCCGGGGCCTTTTTATTCCTCTGCCCCTCCCCGAGTCCCAAGGACACACATAGGGAGGGTTCATCACGGAAACCCTTTCCCCCCTCCCTTTGGGGGAATTTTTGTCATCTGAGGGTCAAGGATAGATTTTTCTAAAAAGTCCCCCCCTTTGGCCACCTTCCCTTGGGCCTTTCCCCCGGGCCCCTCAACGGCAGGAAATTTTTTTCCAGCAAAATTTTTTTTGTCGCATTGGGTTACCCCCCGCATAAGTTCGGGTCGGGGGGTCCAATTTGTCCCCAAATTTTGGCGGGCCCCCGGTTTTTCGCTTGCAATTTATATTGGACCTTTTTTTTCCCACCTACCATCCCCAGACAAATTGGGCCAAAGAAAAGGGTGAACAAATATTGGGAAAACCTGCGCCATTTTCGCGTCCGGCCATCAGGGGAAAAAACTGGGGGCCCAGCTGCTTTCCCTGGGCTGATTCCCTTAAAAAACCCTCGGGAAATCTGATTTTAAACGGGGGGTTTTTTTCCATTTCCGGTGGGCTAAAGGTCTTATCCAAAGCCCCGCCCCTCCCCCCTTTCTAAGAAATTTCCGAGGTTTTCCCCCCTGGGAAAAACCAAGTGCAGGACATCAAGGCCATTTGGGGGGAGAGACCCGACTTTCCCTTTAACCAGGGCCCCCCCGCCCTGAAGACCCAGGCCCCACAAGAGGGGAAGGGGGCCCCCTCCCACATTCCAGCCAGGGGATTTAAAGGGGTGGGGGCCCCTGCCAGACATGTATGCCTCAAGGCCCCAGCTATAAAATTGGGGGCCGCGGTTTTTTTTCGGGGGCCTTTTTTGAGGTTTTCTCCGTCAGATTAATTTCCCGTGTGCTAAAAACTCTGCCTATCCCCCTTCTCTTCCGGGTTCCTTTTCCCTTCCCCCCCGCGTCCCCTCCCAAAGCCCCTGGCTTGAACCGGGTTTCCCCTCGAAAGAGTGTGTCTCCTTCCCCCCGGGGTGGACCCCCGAATTTATTTTTAAAATCAAGGACATCCTTTGGGCCCCGAAGAAACCCTCAGGGGGAAAAGGGTTTTTCCCCCGGGGACGAAGGGTTTGGGCCCCCCAAGAGAAAGGGCCCGGGAACCAGAATCCCAATAAACTTTGGGCCCCGGAAACCTTTTTCCAGGTTTCCCATGGCCCCAAAAAAAAGGGGGAGACCTAAGGGGGGGGGGGGGACTGTACGGGCGGCCCGCGCTCCGGCCCGGGGGCCCGGCGCACCCCCGGGCCCTCCCCCGGGGACCCTGCCCGGGACGGGTGCCCCTGGGCCGCGGGGGGGCCGTGGGGCGCCGCTCCGGTCACTCCCCTGACCTTTTCCCCTGCCTGTGGGCGTCCCCTGCCGGCCGGGGTGCGGTGCCCCTTCTATGGGGCGCTCGCCTTGTGCTTTAAAAAGGGCCCCGGGCCGAAAATTGCTGCTTCCCAGGTGCGCCCCTTTTTTGGGTGACGTCAGGGGCTTTCCTTTTGCTGGATTATGTTGCTGAGCCCTAGAGAAACGTTAAAAAAGTATATTCTCGCCTTACCGGTACCAACCCCTTGTAGTTTCTGACCCCCGAACCTCTCCCCCCTGCCCTGACCTTCCTCCCTGTCCCGACCAGAACCATTCCCCGCCTCCCTGACCTTACGCCTCCCCCCCGACTTTTTATGGATACGACTCTGTACCTCGCGCACCTGGGCCGCCATCGCAACAAGCACGTCAGGGGGACGACTGGTACCTCACGCTGCAGCGGGGTCCATCCCCTTTGCGGCGGGTCTGGTGAAAACCGGGCTACTTAGATTCCTTTCCCCTGGCTGGTTAACCCCATCGCTTGGGGTGGTCCAAGGATCCACTACCCGCCGTACCAAGGGAAATTTAAAGTTTTTTTGCTGTTTGGTCAGTAAAATACACGTCTTTTTTAAAAACGCAAAAAGTGGAAATTTTTGGCAGTCTTTTTTTTGCACATTTAACCCAAGGGGTTATTTAAGGTTTTTCGCTGTTGTGGTCATAAAAAAAACGGTGTTTTCAACGAAAAAGAAAAATTTTGCCCGTAGAAAATAATAATCAAAGGTTTAAATTAACCTTTTTTTTGTTGTGGTCAGTAAAAATACCGTTTTTTAAAACATCAAAAAGTGTAATTTTGGCAGCTCATTTCTTTTGCGCAATTTAGACCCAAGGGTTAATTAAAAGTTTTTTCTGTGTTTTTGTCAGAAAAAATACATGTCGTTTTAAAACGCTACATAGGTAATTTTTGGCAGCTCATTTCTTTTGCCAATTTAGACCCAAGGGAAAAATTAAAACTTTTTTTTTTTGCTTTTGTGGTCAGTAAAATTACTTTGTTTTGCACGCACAAAGTGTAATTTTTGGCACTCTTTTTTTTTGCAAACTCAACCCAAAGGGTTTAAATTTAAAGTGTTTTTCTGCTTTGTGGTCAGTAAAATAACGTTTTTTTAGCAGTACAAAGCGGTAATTTTTGCAGCTCTTTTTTTTTTGTGAATTTAGACCCAATGGTTAAATTTAAAGTTTTTTTCTGTGTGGGGCAGAAAATAAACACGTTTTAACCGTAATAGCGGTAATTTTTGGCAGCTCATTTTTTTTGCGCAATTTAGATCCAAGGGTTAATTAACTTTTTTTTTTGTGTTGGGTCAAAAAATATACTTTTTTAACACCTACAAAGGGGGTAATTTTTGGCGCTCTTTCTTTTGCGAAATTTAATCCAGGGTTAAAAAAAGGTTTTTTCCGTTGTAGTCAGTAAAAAAAAACAGGTTTTTCACCCCAAAAAGAAGTTTTTTCCCGTAGCATAATTCAAACCAAGGGTTAAATTAACCCCTTTTTTGGCTTTTTTTTCAAAATCGGCGATAAAATAAATTTTTCCTGCCCATTTTGGAGCACAATTTATACCCAAGGTTCCCCCAATTTTTTAGTGGTTTCAAGTGGAAATTTTTTTGGCACTCATTTTTTTTGCGAAATTTAACCCCAAGGTTAACTAAGTGTTTTTTTGCTTTTGGGGTCATAAAATAACGTTTTTTAACACGCTAAAAAGTGGTAATTTTTGGCAGCTATTTTTTTTGCAAACTCAACCCAAAGGGTTATTTAAGTTTTTTTCTGCTGTTGTGGTCAGAAAAAGAAAGGGGTGTATTTCAACGCCAAAGAAAAATTTTTTTCCCTGTGAAAAATACATATTAAAGGGTTTAAATTTAAAACCTGTTTTCTGCTGTTTGGGGTCATAAAATACCGTCTTTTTAAATCCCAAGCTGGTAATTTTTGGCAGTCATTTTTTTTTGCGAAATTTAGATCCAATGGTTAATTAAGTTTTTTCTGCGTTGAGGTCAGAAAAATACCGTCGTTTTAACAGGCTACACAGGGGTAATTTTTGGAACCATTTCTTTTGCCCAATTTAGACCCAAGGTTAAATTTTTTTTTTTTGCTGTTGGGTCAGTAAAAATACATTCGTTTTAGCACCTAAAAGCGGTTTTTTTGGAGCTATTTTTTTGTGCAATTTAGACCCAAAAGGTTAAAATTAATTTTTTTCTGCTGTTGTGGTCGAAAAAAACTCTTTTTTAACACGCACAAAGCGGAATTTTGGCAGCTCATTTTTTTTTGCGAAATTTAGATACAAGTGTTAATTAAGCGTTTTCTGCTGTTGTATCAGTAAAAAAAACAGGTTTTTCAAACCCCAAAGAAAAAATTTTTTGCCGGTAGAATAATTATTTCCGAATTTAAATTTAAACCTGTTTGCGTTTTTTCTATTGTAAAATAGGGCAATACAAGTAAATTTGTCCTGCCCATTTGTGGAGCACAGTTAATACCCAAGGGGTTTACCCAATTTGTTAAGGGGGTTCATTTGGGTCAAATACGGTGTGCTTTTTATCATATCAATTTTTTCATTAAAAGAGTCTGTACATTTTTGAACAACAGTATGTCAGACAGAGAGGTGGCAGGTAGAGATGGCTGAATTGATTCTAACGAAGTGGAATTCGTTTAGAATTTCAGGAAAAACTTCGGGTTCTGAACGAAGTCGAAGTTTGGGGTACTTCGGGTGAACGAAGTGTGCTTTTGATTGATAAAATGGCTGCGGGCACATGGCGTTACATGGGGCAAGCACTCTGGGAGGAAGAAGGGCATAGCCTGCATGACGTGCAGAGATGAAGCCAATCAGAGACCGGCGGGATTCTGTGACGTCACCGCACTATATAAGTCCGGGCGCGACTCTGGGAGCTCACACTCCTCTCACTGTACTGATCAGGGAAGGTGTGCGCGGCTGATTGTGATGGCTCTTACTGAAGAACTGATTTTATACAGCGATTTTTGTGGGGTGTCTCAGCTTGTCTCAGAGACTGCTTTTAATGTTCTATTTCTGATTTTTTGGGGTATTGGATCTGAAGTCCAGTGTGCGTCCACTGCTGCTGCATATACATTTTAATGCTATCTGCTCACAGCACATTGAATATCCCAGGGTTATCTAAGCCTGTTCCTGTTCTATTCATTTAAAGAAACAGCGTTTTTACAATACAAATACCATTTCATTTTTGGATGCTCAATTCTTTTGCGCAATTTACATCCAGGGGTTAATTAAGCGTTGTTCTGCTGCTGTGGTGACTAAAAGAAAACGTTTATTTCACCGGCAAAAAATAAATTTTTCCTGTAGCATAATTCACAAGCGAAGGTTAATTACAAGTTTCCTTTTGTTGTGTAGCGTAGAAAACACGCCATTGTAACACGCTACAAAGCTCGTAGTTTTTGGTTGTTCAATTCTTTTGCGCAATTTACATCCAGAGGTTAATTAAGCGTTGTTCTGCTGCTGTGGTGAATAAAAGAAAAAGTTTATTTAAAACCGCCAAAAATACATTTTTTCCTGTAGCATAATTCACAAGCAAAGGGTTTTAATTACAAGTTTTACTCTTGTGTAGCGTAGAAAACACGCAATTGTAACACGCAACAAAGCTCGTAGTTTTTGGTTTCTCAATTCTTTTGCGCAGTTTACATCCAAGTGTTAATTAAGCGTTGTTCTGCAGTTGTACTCAGTAAAAGAAACTTTGTTTTTTCAACACCACAGAAGAAATTCTGTAGCATAATTCATATCCGAAGGTTAATTAAGCCTGTTTGTGCTTTTATATTCAGTAAAATACACAGAGTTTTTAAACAGCACATACAAGTCAATTTTTTCTGCCCATTTGCAATTTACTTCCAGGGGTTAATTAAGCGTTGTTTTTCTGCTGTGGTGACTCCAAGAAACCGTCTTTTTCACTGCCAAAAAATACAATTTTCACGTAGCCAAATTTCACGCGAAGGTTAATTAAAATTTTTTTTCTTGTTGTGTGCGTAAAAAACCATTGTAACACGTTTCAAAGCTAGTGTTTTGGCTGATCAATTCTTTTGGGCCCGAATTTACACCCAGGGTTAATTAAGCGTTGTTTTTCGCTGTGGTGACAAAAATTAAATCGTCTTTTTCCGGAAAAAAACAATTTTTCCTGCCCCATAATTCACAAGGAAGGTTAATTACTTTTTTTTCTCTTGTTGTGTAGCGCAGAAAAAACGCAATTGTAACACCTACAAAGCTAGTAGTTTGGGTGCTCAATTCTTTTGCGAAATTTACACCCGGGGTTTTTAATTTTTTTTTCTGCGGCTGTGGTGACCCCAAGAAACCGTCTTTTTACCACCAAAAATTTTACAAATTTCCTGTACTATAATTACAAGGAGTTAATTAAAATTTTTTCCTTGTTGTGTAGGTAAAAAACAGCCATTGAACCCCACAAAGCTCGTAGTTGTGGGTTGTCATTTTTTTGGAAATTTTTACACCCGGGGGTTTAAATTTAAAGCGTTGTTTGCAGATGTACTCAATAAAAGAATTTTTTGTTTTTAAACCGCCACAAAAGAATTCTGTAGCAATTCATACCCAAAGGTTTTTTTCCCCCTGTTTGTGTTTTTTTTTCTTAAAATACACAGAGTTTTTAAACGGCACTAAAGTAAGTTTTCTGCCCTTTTTGGAGTGCAAAATTTTATCCAAAGGGGTTTCCAAGCTTGTTACGTGTTAATTTGGAGTAAAAAACAGGGGTGTTTTTATAAAATACAGATTCATCATCAAAAAAGTGTCTGACATTTCAGAACAAACGTATGCAACAGAGGGTGGAGGCTTTCACCTGCGAGTGGCAGAGGCACAAACATTCCAGGCCCAGGTGCAGCACAGCAAGGGGACGTCGCGCAGGGGTCACTCGGTGAGGCCACAACTGCCGCTGTTCATCTAGCGGCGTGTGCTGACTAGCAACCCAAGGGTTCTTGATTGGTTGACTGGGTTTTTCCACTTCCCCCCAAAATGAAATTGACAACCCCAGCCAAGAGTCGGTGGGAACGTCAGACACAACCCTTAGTTGGCATGGCCCCGGGGGAGCGGGGTCAGCGGCCCTCACCTGTCCTCAACCCGCCTCTGTCCCACCCGGTTCCCTCAGCCAGAGATCTACCATGTGGTCTGGGCTCAGTGCCACTATATAGCGAGGATGAACAATTTGAGAAGGGCAGTCTGCAGCTACTTGGCAGCGAAGAAATGGGGCCAATATACCCTGCTTCTTGCAGTAGGCGGAAAAGTATAGATGTGGAGAGTGGCATGGGAGGTCATGTTGTGAGGGGTCACCCTCTGCATACCAAGACCGGTGATGAGGACAGCAGTGACGATGAAACACAAATAGATGATGATGTAGCCGACCGCACTTGGGAGCCGGGTGAGGCAAGGGCTTCATCATCGTCAGGAGAAGAGGGCGTCAGCTTGAGCGTCAGGCAGTGGAACAGCCAGCAAGTTGGTCGTGTGGCCGTGAGTCAGCAGGATAGCAGCAGTGTGAGGTCGAGAGCCAAGCGGCTACGGGGTAAAAAACCCGCTTCGCAGGTCCAAGAAAGTAGAGGCACAGGGGCTCAGGAGGGCAGGGCGGCAGTAGTCACTCAGTGCGGAGGCTTGGCGGTAAAATCCGAAACTGGCCGGTGTGGCAGTTCTTTGCTAAGACACCGGAGGAGCGAATAGGGGGATATGTAGAATTGTGGGCAGAAAGTAAAGCGTGGCCCGGGAAACTAAATTGGCACCACGGCCCTGCGTCAACAATGCAGCGTCACCATCCGGTGGCCTGGGGAGAAACGTGGATCAGATTTGATGGTCCATCCTGCCGCCGCCGCAGCAACAGCACAGCGGATGGCACGCATGCCATTGCAGCCAGTCAAGGCTCCCCCATCTCTGCAGAAGGGAGCTGTTCTCTTGACATCATCTTCCGGTCCAGATGCTCCTGCTCCTCGCTACTCATGGCGCCAGAGTCGTTCGCGAGGCGTTGCAAAGAGACAACAGTATGGTCCAACCTCCTAAGGAGCAAAGCTGACCGTACTCCTGTCAAAGTTGTTGGTGCTGCAGTCACTCCCTTTCCAAATGGTGGACTCTGCACCGTTCAGAGAAATAATGGCTTGTGCCGAGCCGAGATGGAGAGTTCCAAGCCGTAATTTCTTTTACAAAAAGGCAGTACCAGCACTTCATACATATGTAGAACAGAAGGTGGGATAGTCCTTGAGCTTATCGGTTTGTTCCAAGGTGCACGGCAGCGTGGACGTCTGGAGCTGTAACTACGGTCAGGGGCAGTACATATCCTTTACGGCAAACTGGGTGAATGTGCTTCCGGCCAAGGCACACCAACAACTTGGACAGGAGACGCCGCTTTCTCCTCCACGTTGTCCAACTGGGGCTCCTGCGCCAATGTCCGCCTCCTCCTCCTCCACCACCACCACCATCTCAGCCTCCACAAGTACTGCTCCATTATACCACATGTGTAGGGCACAGCGGTATCACGCAGTTCTACATCTGGCTTGCCTCGGCGAACAAAGTCACACAGGGGAGGAAATGCTCCGCGTCAGGCAGCAAGAAATCGTTGTGTGGCTTTCTCCGCGTCAACTGCAAATCGGAACCATGGTGATGGACAATGGGAGGAACATGGTGTCCACGCTGCACTGAGGAGGGATGATCCATGCACCCTGCATGGCGCACGTGTTCAATCTGGTTGTGAAAAGCTTCCTGAAGTCTTCCACCGATCTTCAGAAGATTCTGAAAATGGCCAGGAAACTGTGCATGCACTTCATCCATTCCTACAAAGCCAGGGACACCCTTCTCGAGTTGCAGCGGCAGAACGGCCTCCCCCAACACACTCTGATATGCGATGTTTCCACCCGTTGGAATTCCAGCCTGCACACTGTTCCAGTGTTTTTGTCAAGGAGCCACAAAAACACTGAATTTTAGGAAGGCTAATTTTATTCTGCTTAGGGAGGCCCTAAACCGTATTGACTGGGACAATGTGTTTAAATATGGCAGAACTAATACTAAATGGGATATTTTTAAAAACATCCTAGGCTACCACTGTGAGAGGTACATACCTTATGGTAATAAAAAAATTAGAAACAGGAAAAACCCAATGTGGATCAACAGGGATGTAAAAGAGGCAATAAAAAACAAAAAGAAAGCGTTTCACCTACTAAAACAGGAGGGCAGTGAAGAGGCACTAAGAAGCTATAGGGAAAAAATAAAGTGTGTAAAATAAGGATAAAGGAAGCAAAGCTGGAGACGGAAAGACATATTGCTATAGAAAGTAAAACTAACCCCAAAATATTTTTTAACTATATAAATAGTAAAAAGATTAAAACGGAAAATGTTGGCCCTTTGAAAAATACTGAGGGAGAGACAGTAGAGGGCGATGAGAAAAAAGCAAACGTATTAAACACTTTTTTCTCCACTGTATTTACCGAGGAGGATGACCTTCCTGTTGAACAGAGAGATGTGGGGAAACTCCAACTTAAAAGTTTCTAACCCAGGAAGAAGTGCAGCTCCGTCTTTGGAAGATTAAAATAGACAAATCCACCAGGTCCAGATGGCATACACCACGTGTCCTAAGAGAGTTAAGTGATGTCATAGATAGGCCCCTATTCTTAATATTCATGGACTGTCTAATAACGGGGTATGTCCCAAAGGATTGGCGCATAGCAAATGTGGTGCCAATATTCAAAAAGGGGTCAAAAAGTGATCCAGGAAACTAAGGGAAGTAAGCTTAACCTCTGTT
>JAODAL010023414.1:0-62721 GCA_025379985.1 Phyllomedusa bahiana | reverse complement strand
GTTTGGTAGATTGGCTGCTGCCACTTCTCCAGTATTGATAGCCTCACACCATACAGTATGGATAGTATAAAGCACTGAAATTACTTTTGCCTGATTAGGGTAAAATCAGAAAGGGGGGAAAGGGAGGGGGAAGGGGGGAAGATATAAATGGGGCTATCTTTCTTTTTAAACCCCAAATCAATTTTGGGTTTAAAAGGTGACTGGAAAATTATACCCAAAATCAAATAAAAATTTTTTTTTAAAAAAATTTTATTTAAATTTCCAATAAAAAATTTGGGGAATAAGAAAGTAAGAGGGGGGAGTCAGCGGAAAACCCCAAAATTTATAATCTTTTAAAAAACAAGAAATAAAGATAAATCCCTATCATCTAAAAAAGAGGCATCACCCCCAATTTAAAAACCCAAACCAAAATATCTATACTTCAATGCCCAAAACATCACAAATGTTAGTTTGGGGTGAACCCCCTATCCCGGGGTGAAAAAAACTCATTTTCCCCCAGGGGCCCCCTGGCAACTTTGTAGTTCCCCTCAAAGGGCCTTTGGAGGATGGTTTGGTGCCTTGGTAGGGGGTTGTCAGAGCTTTTCCCAAACCGTTGTGTTTTTGCACACCGCTGTGTGTAAGTTTAGGGAGTTTACAAAAAAAAGCGTGGGGGAACCAGATTCGGCCCCTAAAACCTTGATTTTGACCCTGGCCTATGCATTGCCCAAATCAAGAATCTTTAGCCCAAATAAAAAAAAGAAAAAAAACAAAATCAACAGAAAGATAAAAAACAAAAAAAGGGGTTGCTTGGGTCTTTTAAAAAGACAAAATGTTTGGGGAGTTTTAAAGTAAAGTGGGTTGCAAGGAAATCTGCCATAAGGTATGATGCGCTTTGACCCGAGCAAAGAGAATAAAACCCCTTGGGAAGCAGACAGGGGGTTGGAAAGATAAGGCCTTGCCCCCCCAAGGGCCCGGGTTTGACCCGGGTTTTTTTCAAAACGGTTTTCGGTTTTTAAAAACCCTTTTGAAAACCCGGTGAAAAATTTTAAAAAGGGGCCTCTAGGGAAAAAACCCAATGGGGCAGTCTTCCACTGTTTGGGTTTTAAAAACCCCCGGCGGTTTTTCGGGGCCCCCCTGTTGTCCGAAAAACTTTTGGAAAACATTTTCATTCTTCCAAACCATTTTTAGGGCGGAATAATGAACAAAAAGTCACAGAGGCATAGGGAAAAGGGCCAAAAGGGGATACCAAAAAAGTAACTTTTAAAAAAATTTTTAAAAAACGGGGGAACAAACCCCTTTTTAACCCCCTATCCTAAATCCCTCCCTTTAAATACAATAGGCTCCCCCCCCCCAAAAAGGGCCCTCACTAGGGGCCCCCACCCCGGGGTTTTTTTGTTTTGCCCCCTTTTTGGGTTTAAAAATTACAATACAATATAGCTTTTTTAAAAAAAAAGGTACGGGGGGTTTTAAAAGAAAAAATTTAAACCGGGTAAAAAAGAAAAGAATGTTTCTGTAACCCCCTGATTAAACCCAAACCAACTTATCGGGCGGGCCTTTATTCCCTTGGTTTCTCGTAAACTTTTTAAATTTAATTTTGGGAGGGCTTTATTTTTCTCCATCTTGGGGGTGGATATTTTTCCGACCCCCTTATGAAAAATGTTGGCCCTGTGAGGGACGGAAAAATAAACCATTTCTATGGGAAGGGGGGGGTTTTTTCTCTGCTAATCATGAGAAAAAGCCCCCCTCCCCCCCCCCCCCCCGACGGATGAAAACATGAAAATTTGCGGGTCAGAAAAACCCCGCCCGTATTTGCCTTTTCCATGGGGACGCCCCTTTAAAGTGGGAGAAAAATTTCACTGGGGTGGGGGAATGTAATATTTTTTCAATTAAAACTTGCAAACAGCACATAAAATCAGATTAAAAACAACAAAGCCTAAAAAGGACTGCTGTTTTACACACCACTAGTGTGACTGACCTGAAGAAACCCGCTAGTAGTCTTTTTTATGCTTTGTTGTTTTTAATCTGATTTTATTTGTTGTTCGTAAGGTTTAATATAAAGAAATAGACATTATATTGGATATAATATCCTAGCCCAGATTAAAAAGAACGTGTACAGTGGCCAAACAAAGCAAATACCGACTATTAATAAAAGTACATACAAAACGTTTTCCACGGAGGGCCCAAAACCCAAGCTGTCCCCATGCTCCTTTTTGGCACCAAAAAGGTTTTGTCGAAGAGCTTTTGTAAATTTTGGGGTTTTAAATGGAAAGGACATCCACATAAAAACCCCAAAGAAATCTTGACCTCCCAAAAAAGGGTTTGAAGAGAAAGAGCCCTATCAAAAACCGCCCTTTCCTCGGGGTCTACTGTCAGACTTTTGCAGCTGGCGCCATTTGGTTTTCCCTCCCGGGCCGCTTCCCCGGGGCAAAAACCCGGGGGCATGGGGGTCTGGCCAATTAAAGTTTAAAAATACTCTACAAGAAAGGACAGAATAGAATAAAATGCACATTATATTGTATTACTTCAAATGGCTGATAATGAACCCATATGTGGCACGGTGCCAGCCCCTAGATGTTAGACTTTACCCTGCTGCATTAGTACACCCTGGTAATATCCAGCCCATTTTCCATGTTTAACTTTTAATTTAAACAGAAACATGGAGCTAGGGGGGAAAAGGAAACCAGGGAAAACGGTTTCTAAAGCAATCCCCGATGAAAAAAGGGGTTTTAAAATTGTACCCGTTTGCAGTTATACATGTCAGGAAATACAGGTTCCTCCACATTTTATTAAAGAGCCTTCAACAAGTTTCCCCCCAAAAGTGTTGTGGCTCTAGAACTTTTTAAATGTTTGTCTCCCCCCTTTTCTACTTTAAAATAGATCAGCTACACGGAAATGCTATCCTGTGGTTATTTTTCAATATCGACAGTGAATAGTGGGTGGACCACAGCCGCGCCTGTCCTTGTGTCATGTATTTACCTTTGATAACAGCAGAGAGCATGGTCTTTTGTCTGCTTCATCTCTTTTGATTTGAAATACTAGGGACCCAAAAAACCATGTAGTTCCCTTGTAGGAAAAAAAGTTATTTGACTTTTAAAGGGGAAAATCTTAAAAAATCGAGTCATTTTTTATGACCAAAGCTAACCAAATTTTCCCGGGGTAACTGCCCCTGTACACAAGGACAAACCCGCAAAATGGGCTGGAAGTGATTCAATAAGATCCCGGAGGTTTTTCCCAAATTTTCTGGGGGCCCAAAAACATCCCACAGCTGCGGAGGGGATAGAGCCAACCCCCACCAACCAGGGACTCCCACAGAACTTGGAGGGTCGATAGAGCCAACACCAAATCCGGGGCTCCCACCTGCTGGAGGGGCCATAGAGCCAAAAAACATACCAGGGGCTCCCCACTGCTGGAGGGTCCATGGGCCCCAACCCCCACACCAGGGGCTCCCCAAAGCTGTTGGGGGATCCATAGAGCCAACACCACCATCCAGGGGCTCCACAGCTGCTGGAGGGTCCATAGACCCAACACCACCATCCGGGGGCCCCCACAGCTGCTGGAGGGTGCTTTGAGCCAACACCACTCCGGGAACCCACGGCTGGGGGGCCATAGAGCCAACACCACTATCCGGGGGCCCCCACATGCGGGAGGGTAAAAGAGTCACCCCCCACCATCGGGGGGCTCCAAAAGCTGCTGGAGGACCATAGAGCCAACACCCCATCCGGGGGCCCCACAGCTGCTGGAGGGTCATAGACCCAAACACCCCCAAACAGGGGCTCCCCAGATGCTGGAGGGTCCTTTGAGAAAAAACCCCACCACCCAGAGGCCCCACTAGTGGGGGGGGCCTTAGACCCAACACCCGATCCAGGGGCTACCAAATGCTGGGGGGCCATAGAGAAAAACACCCAAACCGGGGGGCTAAAAACAGTGCTGGAGGGTCATAAGCCAACCCACATCCAGAGGTCCCACATTGTGGGGGGCCCATAAAAACCCCACCAGCATCCCGGGGCTCCCACAGCTGCTGGGGGGTCCATAGAGACAACACCACCACCCAGGGGCCCCCAAAATGCGGGGGGTCCTAGACCCAAACCCCACCATCCAGGGGCTACACAGTGCTGGAGGGACTAAGAGCCAACACCACCACCCGGGGGGCCACACAGCGCTGGAGGGTCCATAGAGGCAACACCCCATCCAGGGTCCCACAGCTGCTGGGGGGTCCATGAGGCAACACCACCACCCGGGGGCCACACAGCGCTGGAGGGCCCATAGGGAAAAACACCCCCATCCAGGGCTCCACAGCTGCTGGAGGGCCTAGACCCAACACCCCCACCCAGGGGCCCCCATGATGCTGGGGGGTCCATAGAGGCAACAACACCATCCAGGGGCCCCCACGTGGGAGGATCCATAGAGCAATATAAATCAGGGCCCCCACAGCTTTGGGGGGGCCCATAGAGCCAACACCCCATCCGGGGGCCCCCACAGTCCTGGAGGGCCCATAGAGAAAACACCACCATCCAGGGCTCCCACAGTGTAGTTGTTTTTATGTTGGGGAAAATTAGGCCAGGGTCAAAGGCGTAACTTGAAGTTCCTGGGCCATAGTGCAAAAAGTGAAATGTGCCATTTACAATGCTGGCATCTCCTTATAGGGGCAGAAAGGTTCGGGGCCCCCCTCAAGCTGAAACCCCCGTAGCGACTGCTACCTCTGCCCCCCCTATACTACCCCTGGCCAGGGTAACTTGGAATCTTGGCCCTGCTCTTCCAACCAATGTCAGACTTTTCTAGCCGGGATATGCGCATTGTCTTGCGGAAGATCCATCCAACCGGGAAATCAGCATGGATGTAATGATTTGCCAGGTAGATTCATCCCCAAAGGGGTTGAAAATGCCTTCCACATGATGATTTGCCCAGGAAAGCATAAGAACACCCCCGCATGCCACCCAGCTTGTTTGCTTCCAGCAATGGTTGCAGGTTGTTTGTGTTCCGACATTTCCTGCCTTCATTCACTGTTGCAAAAGATGTGATTAATAAAAGAAGTTACAGCCTTTTCTGCCAATGTCGCTTCATTAGCAGAGGTGCAGTGACATCTGTCTGCTTCAACTCCAAAGGGTTCGCGAACTGGTTAGACACATTGGCACCCTTGGTCATTTTGGGGGGTGAGTTTTACGTAGTGTGTGTTCCAAAACCCCCCGCATTTTATCATCAAGGCATGGGGGTTTTTCCCGCAGTTTCCCATAAATTTTTCACAATGGCCGCCTTTTTCCCTCATAATACACTTTTACCACAGCAGCTGCAAGCAGGCCACAAACTGTGCAGTCTCAGAATTACTGCTACCGTTGACTCAAAAGTCAATAATTTTCCTTTTTGCAACTCTGATAATCACCCCTTTTACCTGTAACAGAAAAGATGGATATCTGTGCAGACAGTCTATCACACATCTTATATACCCGCCAAGCCAGCTCACCACACATGAAGCTACACTCTGCCACCAACAAAAGTAGGAAGTGGTCATAATAATGTGAACTGTGACTGTGAACATTAGGCAATAGTCATCTGAAGGCGCCCATTTTGGTGGCACTTGCCGAGAATTTAAAGGTATGGGGCCCTAAACTCAAAATGTGTAAACAGGTAATTCATAATCACTTGGCTCTTGTATGAAGGAGTTGGGGGAAGAGCTGTCGGTTGGGCGCACTTTTGGCTGGCAGCTTTTGAAGGTGACAGCCAACTTTAAGGATGTTTAAATACTATGTTAAGGAGTTAACAGAGGGGTCTACTATTCTGGGGCTATATTACAGATCAGAGAGGTCTGAACATCATTGACTACAATGGAGTTGTGTGTAATGCTTTCTTTGCCCAGTGTTGGTGCTCCAAGGAAATTCTAGATTTTCCAAAGATTGACTCTGATCACTGGGATCATAGCAATGGGAGACTCTGTGATCAGGTCACTGTTGGAGGAACTTTCTAACAAGAAGGGTCTAGAAATTGTCTAATGTGATGCACTCTATTGATTCATTAGGGGATTAGGGGAAAAAAAGACAAAACCCCGGTCCGATGGCAAACCAAGTGTCCAAAGGAGTTAATATGTCATAGTAGGGCCCCTGTTCTTAATATTTATGTACTTTTTAAAAAGGGGTAGTCCCAAAGGATTTGGCGATAGTAATGGGTGCCAATATTTAAAAAGGGGGGCAAAAAGTGATCTTTGGGGAAAATATAGGCCGGTAAGCTTAACCTTGTTGTGGGGAAAAAGTTTGGGGTTTTCTAGGAGCTATCCTGGAGTATCTCACTGAAAATAATGTATAAGCCTCCCGCCGGGTTTTTGAGGATCGGCCTGTCAGACAATCTATCATTTATGGGAAAATCAGTGCTAACTGGATCGGGGTGAGGCACTGGTGTCAATATCTGATTTTTTTTAAAACATTTGATACGGTGCCAATAAAAAATTGGAAGAAAAATGGAATGCTTGGATGGGGAAATTGTGCAAGTGGGGAAGCAACTGGCCCTGATAGAAAACACAGGGTAGTAATTTAAAGGGCATACTAGACTGGATCGCTGTTACTAGGGGGTACCACAAGGGTCAGTATTTGGGTCCTATCCCCTTTAAAAATTTTTATTAATGTCTTACACAGGGGAAAACACAGTAGAAAATCGATCTTTTAGACGATACTTTAAACTCTGTAAAATAATCAACAAATAGAGGATAATGTGTTATTACAAAGGGATTGGTTAATTGGGTTGGGCAGAAATGGCAGGAGGTTTAAAAACAGAAAATGCAAGGTTTTTGCACGGGGAGGAAAAAACCATTACATGATTACATGTTAAAAGGAAAAACGCTGGGAAAAAAATGACTGGAGAAGGACTTGGGGGTCTGGGGGCAGTAAACTTAATTTTTTCAGCCATGTAGGCAGCAGCAGCCAAAGCAAAAAGGATCATGGGGTGCATTTAAAAGGGGGTAGATGCAATGAGAGAGATTATTTCCCCTTATACAAGTCACTGGGTTTGCCACCCAAAAGGAATATTTGTACATTTTGGGGACCCGTTCACAGAAAGGATTGTACAGCTTGAACAACACAAAGGCGGGCAAAAAAAATAAAAAAGGACTGGGGTGGACTCAGTACACAGAAAGATTGGGGAAAATTGGGTTTTTGTTTTAGAGAAAAGAAAAGGTTCGGGGGGCAGAATAAATTTGTTTAAATAATCAAAGGTCCAAAAATTTAAAATCCTCCCAAGATTTATTTTAAAACCCAGGGTGTATTAGGCAAGGGGGGGTCCTCTACATCTTAAGGGAAAAAAAGTTTACATAAACATGAAAGGATTCTTTTCTGTAAAAGCAGTGGGACTGTGGAACTTGTCAGAGGAACTTGTCATGGCGAATTTTTAATAACAGAGTTCAAAAGGGGGGGAGCATTTTACATGTAATAATATAACAAGTTATAGTGACCCGGGTTCTGGGAAAGGGTTTGGGAACTTTCTAATGTAAAATAGAACAAGTTATGTGACCAGTATTCTGGAGAAGGGTTGGATACATTTCTAGATGTAATAATATAACAAGTTATAGTGACTAGGATTCTGGAGAAGGGGTCTGGATACATTTCTAGATTTTAATAATATAAAAGTTATAGTGACCAGGATTCTGGAGAAGGGTTTCTGGTTTACAATTTCTAGATGTAATATAAAATTTTATAGTGACCGGGATTCTGGAGAAGGGTCTGGATACATTTCTGGAGTGTAATAATATAACAAGTTATAGTGACCAGCAGGGCCGGGACAAGGCATTTTGGTGCCCTAGGCGAGTAAAAGCCAATGGCCCGCCCAACCCCCCCCCCCCCCCCCCTCGCTCTCAAAAAAAATTACCTTCCCTCCCCCCCCACACAACATAAAATTCCTCTACCCCTGGCGGTCTGTCACTAATTTTCTGCAACCACACAGGTCCCCTGTCCCATCTCCTGGGGAGTATGCTAAATGGAAAATTAGTTTTTCAAAATGCCTCCACTCTGTATGACAGTGTAATCCCTAAATAACTTTACGAATAATCACGATACATGGAGCAAATCTACAGACGAATGATTGTTACTAAAAACATCCTACAAAACCAAGACCCCAAATTACTACTTAAGGCTCAAATAATCTGCAGACCTGACCGAACGCGCCCCCCCACATGGTTGACTATCAGGCTGTCACAAAGCTTGATTACAATATACCACCGCCATACAGTAGCATATAGTGGTAGATTTATTGTATGTAGACCTCTGCAGACATATACCACCGCCATACAGGGACCAGATATGGTAGAAAATAGTTGCATGTAGGCTCGCAGAAATATAATGATTACACTGCAGTTACATTTAGTGACTCACCGGAGACGTCTTTTCTGATCAGCGTCGTTCACTTTCCCTTTTCTTCTCCATCCGGTTCACCACCTTCATGCTGATTGCTCCCGGCCAAGACTGTCCCTGAGGATTTGGACACAAATATCTTAGATTCCTCAATTTCCAGTAACTCTTAATTATAGTATATAAGTCCATTAGTCCAGACAGGTATATAGATTGTGCACCTCTCAGTCAGGCAGGTATATAGATATTGTCCCCTTAGACAGGTAGGTATATAAATATAGGGGCACTCAGGCAGGTATATAGCTAGGGGCTCAGGCAAATATATAGCTAGGGGTTCAGGCAGGCTTATAGGGGCCTCAGGCAGGCGTATGGGGCTACAGGCAGGCGTATAGGGGCCACAGGCAGGCGTATGGGGCCACAGGCAGGCGTTTTGGGGGGCCACAGGTAGGCGTATGGGACCTCAGGCAGGCGTATGGGACCTCAGGCAGGGATATGGGGGCCACAGGCAGGTGTATGGGGGCCACAGGCAGGCGTATGGGGGCTACAGGCAGGCGTATGGGGGCTCAGGCAGGCGTATGGGGGCACCAGGCAGGCGTATGGGGGCCACAGGCAGGATATAGGGGCCACAGGGAGCCGTTTCAGGGGCTCAGGCAGGCGTTTTGGCCCACAGGCAGGCGTTAAAGGGGCCTCAGGCAGGCTTATGGGGCCTCAGGCAGGCGTTTTTGGGGGCCACAGGCAGGCGGGAGGGGCCACAGGCAGGCGTTATGGGGGCTCAGGCAGGGATTTTGGGGCACCAGGCAGGCGTATGGGCACCAGGCAGGCGTATGGGGGGCCACAGGCAGGCATATAGGGGCCACAGGCAGCCATACAGGGGCTCAGGCAGGCGTATGGGACCTCAGGACGGCGTATGGGGGCTCAGGCAGGCTTATGGGGGCCACAGGCAGGCATTATAGGGGGCCGCAGGCAGGTATTATAGGGGGCCGCAGGCATTATAGGGGCCACAGGCAGGATATAGGGGGCCACAGGCAGGCATTATGGGGGCCGCAGGCAGGATATAGGGGGCCCCAGGCAGGCTTTTTAGGGGGCCGCAGGCAGGCATTATGGGGGCCGCAGGCAGGCATTATAGGGGCCGCAGGCAGGCATTATAGGGGCCGCAGGCGGGATATAGGGGGCCACAGGCCCGCAGGCAGGCAGTATAGGGGGCCGCAGGCAGGCATTATGGGGGCCGCAGGCAGGATATAGGGGGCCACAGGCAGGCATTATAGGTGGCCACCGGCCGGGATTATAGGGGGCCCCAGGCAGGCATTATGGGGGCCGCAGGCGGGAAATAGGGGGCCACAGGCAGGCGTTTTGGGGGCCACAGGCAGAATATAGGGGGCCACAGGCAGGCACTTATAAACAACAACATTAATACTTACCCAATTCCCGGGCCGCGCGCTCCTCTTCTGTTTTCTTCAGCCCCGCTCCCCCGGCAGCTCCTCGGGCGCACGGCTATGACGCGCTGTGCGCCCGAGGACAGGGAGCATCGTGAGACATCACGTCATTGCGACGCTGCCGGCTGAGCCGCACGGGGCCGCGGCGGGTCCTCAGCGCATGAGGACCCGGCGGCCCGCTGTGTCGGCCCTGCAGCTCACGGAGGATCCAGCGATCCTCGGGGAGTGGGCCCGACACTGTCTGCGGAGCAGGGAGTTGCTCGCTTTTCTGCTCCCGCAGAAGCGGTCACAGAGACCGCCGGGGCTTCAGGGCCCACGGGCAGCGGCCTGGAGCCCGGCGAGGGTCGGGGCCCTCTTGCGCCCCTTAGGGATAGGCTGAGGTAGGCGCCCTAGGCGGTCGCCTACCTTGGCCTACCCGTCGTCCCGGCCCTGGTGACGAGGATTCTGGAGAAGGGTCTGGATACATTTCTGGAGTGTAATAATATAACAAGTTATAGTGACCAGGATTCTGGAGAAGGTCTGGATACATTTCTAGATGTAAAAATATAACAAGTTATAGTGGGCAGGATTTTGGAGAAGGCTCTGGATACATTTCTAGATGTAATAATATAAACAAGTTATAGTGACGGGATTTGTGGGGGAAAGGGGCCCGGAATGTATTTCTAGATGTAATAATATAACAAGTTTTAGTGACCGGGATTGGGGAGAAGGGTCTGGATAATTTCTAGAGTAATAATATAACAAGTTATAGTGACCGGATTGTGGAGAAGGGTCTGGGTACATTTTTTAGAAAGTAATAATATAACAATTATAGTGACCAGGATCTGGAGAAGGGTCTGGAATACATTTCTAGATGTAATAAATATAACAAGTTATAAGTGACGGGGATTCTGGAGGGAAAGGTCTGGATACATTTCTAGATGTAATAATATAACAAGTTATATGACCGGGATTTGGGGAAGGGTCTGGATACATTTCTAGATGTAATAATAAACAAATTTTTAGTGACCAGGATTCTGGAGAAGGGTCTGGATATATTTCTAGTGTGTAACAATATAACAAGTAAAGTGACCCGGGGTTGTGGGGGAAGGGTCTGGATACATTTCTAGCTGTAATAATTTTAACAAGTTATAGTGACCCGGATTTGGGAAGGGTCTGGTTACATTTCTAGATGTAACAATATTAAAAAGTTAAAGTGACCAGGATTGTGGAGAAGGGCCTGGATACATTTCGAGATGTAACAATATAACAAGTTAAAGTGACCTGGATTCTGGAGACGGGTCTGGATACATTTCTAGATGTAACAATATAACAAGTTAAAGTGACCGGGATTCTGGAGAAGGGTCGCTGATCCAGGGATTTATTCCGATTGCCAGATTGGAGTTGGGAAGGAATTGGCTTCTACCTCATGTGGGTTTTGCCTTCCTCTAGATAAACACTTTAGCACAACAGGCTGAACTGGATGGACGTCTGTCTTTTTTCGGCCTTACAAGCTATGTAACTATATGTGACTATGATACCATTTGATATTACAGTGGTGTTGAGTTGACTTTGAACTGACATCTGTACTGATGGGATACACACTTCTCAATACCAACCGCAGCCAGTGGAACTGCAATCCAGACATACCTCTCCTTACAGGAAACATGTGCCGAGAGTGTTTTCATAAAACAAGCCACATGGCCTCATGGTAACATCATGCTGACGCAAGAGCTGCTCAGTTGGTGGAAATGGGGAGGACACTAAGTGCTGTCATCAAGGCTGCATTGGTAGTAGTGCACCTGTAAGGAGCCTGCCGATAGGGTACAAGATAAAAACAGGTAATGGGGGAGCCCTGATGCTTCAACTGTATGAGGCCCTGATATGGGTAATGGGTGCTCTGAGAACACTAATTCAAATTCATTCAACTTGACCTTAGGCAGTATGAATAGATTTCATTGTAATGAATTAGAAAAATATTTTAAAGGAAATCTATCACTAACAGTTTTTTTTTTACTAATTAAAATCAGATACTGATCCATATTCTTTTTTCTTATTTTTATTTTCTGATTACAGATTTTTCATTCTGTTGTCTGTATATGATTATGGGGGCGGCCATCTTGCTTGAGCTGTTTTTAACAGCATTTAGAGAGATGCTTGACAGCAGCTTCATGGACATAGGAGCTTGTGAACAGTAAGAAACCCATTGGCTTCTATAGGAGAGTTTTTCTTAGGCTCTGTGACCTGGGAAGAATCAGTGGTGCAGGAGGTGGAGAGGCGGGGAGCAGTTGACATCCCTCCTATTGTACTGGGGTGGATCCTGTGTTATCTATACACATTGGTTTCACCTTTCACTGATAATGAGGAGACTGCTGAGAGGCTTTCTTTACAGAACAGGAAGTGTCAGACTATTAGTAGGCCCAGTGGCCAAAATGAAAAGTATGCGATTTCAGTATTTAAAAAAAACAATATTGATAGTGATATGGAAAATTTTAAATAAAATCAAAATCTACTGCTCGCCCCCACCCGATATTAACAAAGCCTTATACACTCTCTTTCTCCCACCCATATAACACAGCCTTATACACACAGTTCCCCCCCACCATACAACACAGCCTTATACACTCTCTTTCCCCTACCCATATAACACAGCCTAATACACTCTGTTCCCCCCCACCCATATACATAATAACACAGCTATACACTCTGTTCCACCCACCCATCAAAACACAGCCTATAACACTCTCTTCCCCTAACCCATATCACACAGCCTAATACACTCGGTTCCCCCCATCCATATAACCCCGCCTCATACACTCTGATCCAACACCCATATAAACAACACCTTATACACTCTGTTCCCCCCACCCATATAACACAGCCTTAAATACACCTGTTTCCACCCACCCACCCCAAATAACACCACCATCAGCCTCATACACTCTGTTCCAACCACCCATATAACACAGCCTTATACACTCTGTTCCACCCACCCACCCATATAACACAGCCTAATACACTCTGTTCCCCCCACCCATATAACACAGCCTTATACACTCTGTTCCACCCACCCATATAACACAGCCTTATACACTCTGTTCCCCCCACCCATATAACACAGCCTTATACACTCTGTTCCACCCACCCATATAACACAGCCTTATACACTCTCTTTCCCCTACCCATATAACACAGCCTAATACACTCTGTTCCCCCCACCCATATAACACAGCCTTATACACTCTGTTCCACCCACCCATATAACACAGCCTTATACACTCTGCTCTCTCCACCCATATAACACAGCCTTATACACTCTGTTCCACCCACCCATATAACACAGCCTTATACAATCTCTTTCCCCCAGCCTTATACACAGCCTTATACACTCTGTTCCATCCACCCATATAACACAGCCTTATACACTCTCTTTCCTCCACCCATATAACACAGCCTTATACACTCTGTTCCTCCCACCCATATAACACAGCCTTATACACTCTGTTTCCCCCACCCATATAACACAGCCTTATACACTCTGTTCCACCCACCCATATAACACAGCCTTATACACTCTGTTCCACCCACCCATATAACACAGCCTTATACACTCTGTCCCCCCACCCATATAACACAGCCTTACACACTCTGTTCCACCCACCCATATAACACAGCCTTATACACTCTCTTTCCCCCAGCCTTATACACAGCCTTATACACTCTGTTCCACCCACCCATATAACACAGCCTTATACACTCTGTTCCACCCACCCATATAACACAGCCTTATACACTCTGTTCCCCCACCCATATAACACAGCCTTAACCTCTGTTCCACCACCCCATATAACACAGCCGATATAACACTCAGTTCCACCACCCACCCATATACACAGCTTAACACTCTCTTCCCCCCCACCCATATAACACAGCCTTACACACTCTGTACCACCCATCCATATAACACAGCCTTATACACTCTCTTTCCCCCAGCCTTATACACAGCCTTATACACTCTGTTCCACCCACCCATATAACACAGCCCTTATACACCTGGCTGCTCCTCTTCCACCCATATAACACAGCCTAATACACTCTGTTCCCCCCACCCATATAACACAGCCTTATACACTCTGTTCCACCCACCCATATAACACAGCCTTATACACTCTGTTCCACCCACCCATATAACACAGCCTTATACACTCTGTTCCACCCACCCACCCATATAACACAGCCTTATACACTCTGTTCCCCCCACCCATATAACACAGCCTTATACACTCTCTTTCCCCCACCCATATAACACAGCCTTATACACTCTGTTCCACCCACCCACCCATATACACTCCTTAAAACACTCTTCCACCCACGCCATCTAAACACAGCGCCTTAAACACTCTGCCCCCCCACCCATATAACACAGCTTACACACTGCTGGGGGGGTGTTCCACCCATCCATATAACACAAGCCTATACACACTCTTTCCCCACCTTATACACAGCCTTATACACTCTGTTCCATCCACCCATGTAACACAGCCTTATACACTCTCTTTCCTCCACCCATATAACACAGCCTTATACACTCTGTTCCCCCCACCAATATAACACAGCCTTATACACTCTGTTCCTCCCACCCATATAACACAGCCTTATACACTCTGTTCCACCCACCCATATAACACAAGCTTATACACTCTGTTCCACCCACCCATATAACACAGCCTTATACACTCTGTCCCCCCACCCATATAACACAGCCTTACACACTCTGTTCCACCCATCCATATAACACAGCCTTATACACTCTCTTTCCCCCAGCCTTATACACAGCCTTATACACTCTGTTCCACCCACCCATATAACACAGCCTTATACACTCTCTTTCCTCCACCCATATAACACAGCCTTATACACTCTGTTCCCCCCACCCATATAACACAGCCTTATACACTCTGTTCCACCCACCCATATAACACAAGCTTTAAACACCTCGTTCCACCCCACCCACCCATATTAACACATGCCTTATACACTCTTACCCCCCACCATATAAACACCGCCTTTACACACTCTATTTTCCACCCATCCATATAACAAGCCTTTACACTCTCATTCCCTTCCCTTAAAACACAGCCTTATACACTCTGTTCCACCCACCCATATAACACAGCCTTATACACTCTGCTCTCTCCACCCATATAACACAGCCTTATACACTCTGTTCCACCCACCCATATAACACAGCCTTATACACTCTGTTCCCTCCATTTATATAACAAAGCCTTATACATTCTGTTCCTCCCACCTATATAACACAGCCTTATACACTCTGCTCTCTCCACCCATATAACACAGCCTTATACACTCTGTTCCCCCCACCCATATAAACACTCCTTATACACATCACTGCTCCCTCCATCCCATATAACACAGCCTTATACACTCTGTTCCCCTCACCCATATAACACAGCTTTATACACTCTACTCCCTCCACCCATACAACACAACCTTAAACACTCTGCTCCCCCAGGCCCCAACCATATAACATAGCCTTATACACTCTGCTCCCACCCAGCCATATAACACAGCTCTGGACGTGCATACAGAGGCTGCGCATACAGTTTTAAAGGGGTAGTGTATGTGTTGTACCCAGGTGGGGTGTAAAAAGAAAAAAAAACCCAGGTGGCCCGTCAGACAATGTTTAACATATCTCTACGGGGGTAGAGAGGATCAGTGCTCTGCAATTAAGCAACAGAGAACCATAGACTTGTTAACAGAAGGTCCATCAACAGTCCTTTTGTTGTTATCTGGAGGTATACTCTATGGTCACACTTTCATCTTCTAGAGTCCAAACTATGAACATCATATTGTGGTCTAAAGATTAAGCTAATAATCTCATGTCCTGCATCGATTAAAAGGAGCTAGATTTGCTGGTAGGCTTTCATTTTTGAAAACCATTGTTCAGTTCCATTGATCTTTTTTGTAAAGCCAACTATGATCCTAGGCTTGAAAAACTGCCCATTGAGCGTTTAAAATGAATGGTTTCATATATTTTAATTAGTAATCCAGGAACCATACATGCCCTTAGAAAGACAAAGACATAGTCTATTGTAAAGCCTTTCTACTATGGGAGTGGTAAATTTAGTTTCGAAACCATCACATACCCCACCAACCTCATGTCCATGGGGTATGGGCAGTTCAGTCTCCACTCACATTCTTAAATCTTACCTTTATAGAGCTAACTGCAAAACAGAAACAGCCAATGGACAGACATGGCTCTGTTTCTGTTTGCACCGTGATAATATTTGTTGGGGAGGCGAGCTATAATGTAAGCATTTAGTTGGGTTAGTTTTCTGCAGTGGATAATAGAGAGTTGGCATGGTAAGGTTCTGTTCACATCACGTGTAAAGCCTCTTGGACCTGTTGATGTAAAAATGTTTGTGATATTCTCCAAATGTGCACATCATGTTTAACATGTTTAACTCTATGGAATTTTGGGAATTGGTTCTGAAGCCTGGCACCAACATAATGAAAAATTAATATTTAACAAAATTAAGCAGTTACTAATAGAGTTACAGCAAGTCCTGCCATATAATATCAAAAGAAGCTCTTGGAAATTGTTTTCTATGATGAGGACAAGGGCATCTTTGGGTCATGGACTTTATACACAATGTACCAGAAAAAAAGAAAATGGGGCCCTCAGCTCACCCAAAGAAGCCACTCATCCTGGCACATGTAAGAGCAGCACAGGACATATAGTACCGGATTGTACTGTACAGAGGTGCAACTAAGACTCCAAACCCTGCATGCACCTCACAAATATAATGTAAGATCAGTACAGGACATGTAGTACCACCGGTCACGTATGTAGATACAGGCGCTACTAGACCAGTCAATCACTGCAAGCACCTCAAAATACATGTAAGCGCAGTACAGGACAAGTTAGTACCAGCACTGTACTGTAGAGAGGCACTACTAGACCGCTCATCACTGCATACACCTCACTTATTACATGGTAATAGCATTAACAGGACAAGTAGTACCCACTGTACTGTAGAGAGGCGCACTAGACCTCCAATCATCTGCATGCACCTCACTAATACACTGAGTAAGATCGTACGACATGTAGTACCCAGCACTTACTGTAGAGGAGGCGCTACTAGACCGTCTCAAACACTGCCATGCACCGCACTACATACATGTAAGAGCAGTACAGGACAGATACTGGCACAGTAACCTGTAGAGAGGCGCTACTAGACCGCCAATCACCGCATGCACTGCACTAATACATGTAAGAGCAGTACAGGACATGTAGTACCGGATTGTATTGTAGAGAGACCGCCAATCACTGCATGCACCTCACTAATGGCCCATGGTATACTGCACTGTACTGTATGAAGGCACTATATACCACTCAATCCACTGCAGAACCTCCACTTATCCATGTAAGAGCAGTAACAGGACATGTAGTACCCATGCACTAAAACTAGATAGAGAAGTGCTATAGATCCACCATCACATGCATGCGATCTCACTAATACATTAAGAGCATTAACAGGACGATGTATTACTGAGTACTGTCATAGAGGCCCCGCTACTAGACTCCAATCATAGCATGCACCTCACAATACATGTAAGAGCATTAGAGGATATGTTAGTACCGTCACTGTGCTGTAGAGAGGCGTTACTAGAACCCCCAATCACTACATGCACCACAACTAATACATGTAATAGCATACAAGACATATAGTACAGCACATGTACTAGTAGGGAGGCTATACTAGAGCCCCAATCACTGCATGCACCTCACTAAATACAAGTAAGAGCAAGTACAGACATGTAGTACTGCACTGTACTGTGAGGAGGAGGCACTATAGACCCACCAATACACTGCATGCATCTCACTTAATACATGAAAAGCAGTATCAAGAAGTATACCCGCATGTACTGTCGAGGCCTACTAACCACTAACACTACATGCACCGCTCTATACATGTAAGAGCAGTACAACAGATAATATAATAATGCACTGTACTGTAGAGAGGCGCAATAGACCGACCAATCACAGCATGCCACACAAATACATGTAGAGCAGTACAGGACAATGTAGTACTGCACTGTACTGTAAGAGGAGCTACTAGACCACCATCACTGCATGCACCTCACTAATACTTAAGGAGTCAGTACAGGACATGTAGTACCGACTGAATTTAGAGAGTAGCTACTAGACCACCAATTCACGTGCATGCACCCACTAATACAGTAAGAGCAGTACAGTACATGTAGTATCCTAACTGTAACTGTAGAGAGGCGCTACTAACCTCCAATCACAGCATGCACCTCACTAATACCATGTCAGAGCAGTACAAGACATGTATCTAACTCCCGCACTGTACGGTAGAGAGGCGCTACTGTCCACTGCATGCACAACATCACTATACAGATGGTTTTACAGGTAAATGTTATTAAAAAGTGGCCCCGTAATCATGTGTACCCTGGACATTGTATCATGAAACCACACTCAACATACAGTGTCCCAGGAAAGACTATTGTATAATGGAAATATTGCCTCCTGAGGCCGTTGTAACTTGAGGGTCCATTGTACTCAGTGTTTATCTGTCTCTGTCGACTACCACAGGCTTATTTCTGGATGTTTGCAGAACAATGGGGTTATTAAGGTGATGTATTTCATGAAAATACATACAAATAGCTATACAACAGTTTTCTATGTATAGTACGTCTAAGTTATGGTTACACAGGTACCAAATAACACTACTAAACACAGAAAAAATATTCTCACCTTACCTCTGACTATCTGGGGCTCCGTGAGTAACTGCCTGGTGTGCCATGGAATAGAGAGCTGACTCAACAAGACACTAGGCACATTGGACATGAATAAATATATAATATACGGAGAAGATTCGTTGTGTTATAGTATCCACACTGATATCCAAGTCCATGATGTTGTATAAATAGGTATACGAAAACAATATAGGCAGAAAGCAGAGACTGTATACCTACTAAACACTATGCCAATGGTAAAACGTTTAATAATGTACCTTATAGGACCATTGTAAGCCAAGTAGGGTGACATAGGGTACTCTACTTTTCCTGTCTTTGCAGTTGTTTGGTCCGGTGATAAGATTGTCTGTTCTTGATTGCATTTATTATTTATGGGCACATTTGATGGGATAATGCACTTCTACTTTTATGTAGTATATTATTCAAAGTTGTGTTTTATTTACTGCATCCTTTTTGATATATTGTAAATAGGAATGCGAATATGCACAGATACAGGCATGCTTCACATCTGAAAGGTCACATCTACACAGCAATTGTAAAATACCGTATGATTCTGTTATAGAATCCGACCAGCATTTTACAGTAGATTTTTGTTTTTACTGCGTCTTTTTGCACAGATTTTGCAGTCGTTTTTCAGATTTCAGCTGGCCCATTCAGCTGAACAATACTATACTCCGCCATTTTCGAGTGAAATTTACTGCAAATTTACTGCGAATACTGCAAATTATAGAACACGTTCTAAGTTTTTTTAACGGATTTTGGATTTGAAATCCGACCTTAGAAAATCCGATTTCTGTGTAGACTACAGCTCAGATTTTCTATTGAGGTTTATAAGGATTTAACAGTCAGATTTTTGCAAGATTCTAATACTGAATCCGCTTAAAAATCAAACAGCCAACCTGAGCTAGTAGACGTAGCCTAAGGGCCGTTCACAAACGGCATATTTGGCCACATCGTAAGAGCCTGTACATGCGCGCACGATTTGCGCTCTTCATAACGGCTACCAATCCATTCGCAGTCATTACGGTAATCCACTGCTTTCTCATATGAGAACATTGATTCCGACGCTCCACCCCGCACTGCGAATCCGCCGGGCGGATAAAGTGATCATGCACTATTCTCCAGGCGCAATATCGCGCACGGTGGATATGCACAGTCCATGGGTCGTTGCGGGCAGGGCCCCCGCCCATATTCAAGCCGGAATTGCAAGCGCAATCGCTTCGCAATTATGGCCTTGAATAAGCCAATGTGAACACGGCTCCCCCCCAACCCCCCCACCCCCACCACAGACACACAGCTTTGGGTGCTTTCACACGTGCGGTATTTGGTGCGTTTTTAGATGGCGGTGTTTTTAGATGCCGTTTTTGTGCAACAATGTAATATCATTAATTGTTGTGCCTTCCTGCACATAAAACGCATCCAAAAAAAACGCATCAAAAACGTACCAAAATCGCACTGTGTGAAAACACCCTAACACTAATATTCGGGGAATATAGATACATAGCACCTATGAAGCAATCCACCTAATCAAGTGGCAACAATTAGGGATTCTTCTACTTTGGATCTGATTTTGGATTTGTTTTGGATATGAAAATTGCATCCAAAAGCGCTGCATCAATTGGATCCAAAACGCATCCAACACGTATTCAACACCTAGGTGCGTGTTTGGATGTGTTTTGGCTGCAGCAGGATCGCTCCCCATAGTTTTAAACAGGGCGTCTGCTGCGTCTTTCGGATCAAGAATTGACATGACAATTCTTTGAACGGATCCGAAAGACACAAGTAAACACATCGGCGATGACTCATCTGAACGCCGATGCATGTTTTACATTGAAAGCAATGGAAATCACACTGCACATTAGGTAGTATGCTTGTATGGCGTCCGTTAAAGGATCTGAAAAAACAGATTCCGTAACACGCATCAAAATAACGTAGTAAAAACACAGAGTCAACTACGCCTGTGTGAACATACCCTTAGATGCTTTCACACAGTGTTTTTTTTTCTTGGTGCATTTTTTGTTTTTGCAGAAATGCACAACATTAAACTGCCTTTATTGAAGTGCATATCTGAATAAAGCACCAAAAAACGCACCAAAAACTCAATGTTTGAAAGCACCCTTAGGGTATGTTCACACAGCGCTGTTGAGTCCGTGTGAATATACGTTCTTAGGTGCGTGTTTGGATCCTTCTATCAAACCCTAACAAAACGTACCCAAACAGGCCATGCTCCAATAAGGCCATGTTCACTGAACCACGCTTATTTTGGGACGGATTTGGTCCTGAATTCCGCGCCGTACTGTGCGAAATCCACGGGACCCAAATCCTACCCAGTTATACGGTAATCCACAGTTCTCGATAGAGAATAAGGGAATCCTCTACCTCTCCCTCGCTTGCCGTATTTCCGCGAGCGGGGAAGAAAAGTGACATGCACATTATCCAGGCAGAATCCGCGCCGTGCATAATGGATGTCTATGGGTCCGGCAAGCTGCCCCCCCCTTCGCCCCGCCCCCGCTGCATGGCACACGGCATAATTGCGGGCAAAAGCCGCCCCAACCCCCACAATTAACGCCGTGTTTTAAGCCGTGATGAACATTGCCTAAGCATTGGATTTTTACATAGCCTTTCACTGTAAAACACGCTCAGCGTTCATACTATTGATCTCCGATGCGCGCCTCATTGCATCTTTCCTGATCCGTTGTAAGAATTGTCATGTCAATTCTTGGTGCAAAGACCGCAGCCAGGAGCCCTATAATAAACATCAGCGGTGGCGATTCTGCTGCATCCAACACGCATCCAAACACACAGCTGCCTGTTTGATACATGTTGCATTAGTTTAGGATCCGATACACACTGCATTTTTGGATGCGATTTTCAATTCCAAAATTGGATCCAAAAACGCCGTGTGAAAATACCCTTACAGTGATACACAAGACTACAATGTGGCAGGTGCTGTATTATATATTTGAATATATTAATGAGTTAAAATGTAACCAACCTGTCTAAAAACACTATATTCTCGAAGGCTATGCATTTTAATGCAAATATAGCTGTGTCATCAAACAATCAATATAGTTTAAATACAAAAATGTGCTACAAAAAAATGCACTTTCCACTACTGTGAATAAGAAACTCTGCCAAATGGACAATACCCCTCCTACGAAGGTGAGGATGGAAGGATATTATTAACACAACACTGCATTATAGTCAGAGATATTAGAAAATTATGAACCTTGTGCTGCAATGGATGGAAAACTACAGAATAAGCACTAAGATTCAAAGTATCATGAAGAGAACAACCTCAAGACAACAAAGAAACAAAATACCTCTCTACAAATAGAAAGGGCATTTTTGCAATGAACTGTATATTATGTGTATATTATAGTATGAGCAACAGGCAATAAAGTAAGTACAGTGAAGTAAATACAGATAAGGCGTGTCAACCCACATTATAGGTATGGTAATGGAGAAAGACATAAATACTACACAATGAGGTAAGTACACAAAAACCACACTGATAATAGTATGGTGAAAAAATACCCAGCAATAAGATATGTGTAACTGAATTGCACTACAGATATTCAGTGTTGAGCATCAATCTCTACATATTTTCATTCTCCTGCTTCTTGCTGCAGGAGACATCTCTCCCAACCCCGGTCTACCTTCCTTTACTGCTCATCCAACCTCTTTCCCACAGAAATCCCTGCTAACCTGCATAATATTTGTTGTACGTCTTTTCCTCTCCCAGTTAAATGTGCTTTGTGGAACGCCCGATTTGTATGTAATAAACTTACCGCTGTCCATGACCTGTTCCTTTCTAACTCCCTCCATCTCCTAGCTCTCACAGAAACTTGGCTCCAGCAATCAGACACCGCTTCCCTTGCTGCCCTCACATACGGCGGCCTACACTTCACCCACACCCCCAGACCTGACAGGCCGGGTGGAGGAGTTGGCATACTACTCGCTCCACATTGCACCTACCAGGTCATTCCCCCCTGTAACCTCACTCACTTTCCCCTCCTTTGAGGTCCCACCCTCAGACTCTTTCGGCCATTTTCCATCAGAGTCGCAGTTGTCTACAGACCCCCCGGCTCATCCCGCCAGTTTCTGGATCATTTTGCTGCCTGGCTTCCTCATTTCCTCTCGACTGAAATACCCACACTCATCATAGGCGATTTCAACATCCCCATTTACTACCCTATGTCTCCATCCGCCTCTCAGTTCTTTCACTAACCTCTTCTCTTGGCCTCGAGTCGAGTTTCCTGACTCCCAACTCACAAGGAATGGGAACTCTCTTGATCTGGTCACTCCTGTCGCCTCTGCTCATTTCTAATCATACCACTCTATCCCTATGAACTCTCGGATTATAAACCTTATCTCTTTTTACTATCAAAACTTTCAGCCTTCTCTGGACACACCAACCATCGCCCATTCCGAATCTCCGCCTACAACACCTCAGAGGAGATCTCACGGACAACCATAACAGTCCCATGCGCCCAATTCTCTCTCTCTCCCTGTCCATGACCTGGCTGTTAAACACTACAATGAAACTCTCCAACCACCCTGGACATATTGGCACCATCACACAACCGCACCAGACCAGAGTCAGACATCTGCAGCCTTGGCACACGCCTCAAGACTCGCGCATCTGCAGCGCTTGTTCCAGGTGCGCTGATCATCTGTGTAGAAAGTCAAAGCTACTGCAGACTTTCACCACTACAACTTCATGCTCAGACGACTTATCACACCTGCCCTCACTGCGCCAAACAAAAAATATTCACCCCCTCATCTCCACATTACACAACCAACCCAAAACGTCTTGTTTGACACCTTCCACTTCCCTCCTCAGGCCCCAAGCTCAAGAACCCCATCACTGACCTCCTGATCTGAAGACCTGGCCAACCTCACCTTTCAAAGACAAAAATTGACAGCATCCGCCAAAACATCACATAACAATCCCCAATTAACCCATCCTGTTCCTCCCCGCACGGCCCTCTAACTCTCTCCAGACCTTGACCCAACATCAGAAGAAGAAGTTCCAGGCTTCTCCTGTCTGCACGCCCCCACCACCTGCTCTATCTGACCCCATTCCCCTCCACCATTTCCATCCATTTTTCACCAGGTATCCTCTCCTTCTCACCCTCACTACAATCTGTAACCTCTCTCTCTCCACTGGGAACTGTTCCATCTTCTTTAACCGCTGTTATAACTCCCTTACTTAAAAAGCCCTCTCTGGACCCCCGTCCTGTGCTTCCAACTACCGACCAGTCTCAACCTGCCCTTCATCTCCAAACTCCTGGAACGCTTTGGTCTAACTCTCGCATGATCCGCTATCGTCTCCGCTAAACTCTCCTCTAGACCTTACCCTCTGCAATCCGGCTTCCGCACCCTACACTCCACGTAAACTGCTCTTTCTAAAGTTTTTCAAATGATCTCCTGACAGCAAAATCGCAGGGTAACTACTCATTGGCTGCTTCTTCTGGACCTCTCTGCAGCATTGACCTGTGGATCACCACCTCCTCCTCAACATGGCTTTCCGACGCCAATCGGTAATCCATGACACCCACTCTCTCTTGTTCTCTTCCTACCATCTCTGACCGATCCTTCAGTGTCTTCATTTTCTGGTTCTATCTCCTCTCCTTCTTCTATCCTCTGCTGTCGGGGTTCCTCATGGATCCGGTCTGGTCCTCTCCTCTTTTCATTGTATACAGCCCCCATTGGACAAACCATCAGCAGATCTGGCTTCAGTAACCATCTCTACCTGATGACACTCAACTATAACACCTCCTCCCGAGACATCAGCTCCTCCTGCTTACAAAACACTAGTGATTGTCTGTCCCGCTGTCTCTGACATACATGGTTCCTCTCTCCTATCTCCAACTAAACCTCACTAAAACTGAACTTCTATCATCCCACTATCTAATAACTGACCCAACCCTCTATCTTCTGTCTCGAGTGTTGGTACCACCTTCACTCCTAAGCAGCAGCCCTCTGTCTTGGGGTTATACTAGACTCTGATCTGACCTTCCACCCCCTAATATCCCAGATCCCTTGCCCGCTCCTGTCAACCTGCCACCTCAGAACATCTCCAAATCCGTCCATTTCTCACTAGTGGAAACAACTCAAACTCTCATTGTTGCTCTTATTCATTCTCGTCTCGACTCACTGTAACTCCCTACACGTGTCTCCTCTCTGTAAACTCTATCCTCTCCAATCTGTCCTGAATGCAGCAGCCAGGCTTGTCTTTCTTTCCCCAGCCGCTATACCGATGTCTCTACCCTAGTGACAGTCTTCTGCAATGTCGCCCATCCAGTACAGAATACAAAATAAACTCATCACTCTCACGACATAAGGCTCTCCACAGTGCTGCAACCCACCATACATCTCCTCCCTTATCTCTGTCTACTTACACCCTAACCCAAGGCTTCTCCGCTCTGCTACTGATCTAAGATTACACACCTCACTCAATACCGAACCTCCATGATTTTTCACGTATGCAACAGTTCTCTGGAACATGTTACCGTCATGTGATCAGCACATCACAACCCTCACAGTATTTAAGTGCCTCATCTGAAAACTCATCTTCTTAGACAAGCCTATCAAGATCCTAATTTGGTAACCCCACCAAATTCGGTCGACAGATTCGTCACTTTCTGCTCTTTGGCACCCACCAGTCACTTATCTGTATATAGATTAAGGTTGGGATGGCAGGGTCATCCACTTACATATTGTATACTAACCCCATATTTATGTTAACATGGCCCTGGACCATGTAAACCAAGCACTTGTCACCTTTTGTTTTCACCATACACCCTAATAGATTGTAAGCTCCTGGGGAGCAGGGCCCCTCACACCTTGTGGTCTCATTTGTCAGTAAGCTTTTTTTATAATGTTAATGTCTGGTTTTGTCTGTGCTTATTCCCTCTATATTGTAAGTGCTTGCGGGAATATGTTGGCGCTATATAAATAAAGATTATTATTATTATTATTATAAGTACATATAGGCTACACTAGGCAAACTGCAATACTAGCAAATACATTTGCAGAGAATAGAATAAAAATAAGCGATTGCATTTCCTTCCTTGACTTAGAACTAATAGGAGATCCATTAATAATAGAGTTATTACATCTTTGTATTGGGAGGACACTGTCGTTAACATACCGTATTCTTATCCATCACAGTATATCATATATTAATGCATGATGTGCCTAGTGTCTTGTTGAGGCCACGTACACTCTCGCTCATATCAGAATGGTATGTGATAGGCCGTTACTACTAAGAAATTAGGTTACCAGAACCGTTCAGTTCGAAGGTCACGATGATCTGCTATTTTTTATTGTCTTGCAAATTATTCCACAAAAGGAGTAATGTTCCTCATTCGAGAGAGGCACCATGTACGTGTGTGGAGAATTACACACCGTTAGTCACTTCAATGAAATGTAAATATATTCAAAAAAGCCTATTGGATATAGCTTTCCTCAAGTCATAAGTGACTCACAGAGTCCTGCAAGCGTATGATATAACACTATGTATCACAGAGCTCAGCTTCTCTCCTCTATCATATAACCCTATATATCACAGAGCTCAGCTTCTCTCCTCTATCATATAACCCAAGTATATCACAGAGCTCAGCTCCTCTCCCTCTATCATATAACCCTATATATCAGAGCTCAGCTTCTCTATCATATAACCCTATATATCACAGAGCTCAGCTCCTCTTCTCTATCATATAACCCTATATAATCTACAGAGACTCACTTCTCCTCCTCTATCATACAGGATAACCTAGTATATCCACAGAAGCTCAGCTTCTCCTCCCTCTAATCATATACCCTATATATCACAGAGCTCAGCTCCTCTCCCTCTATCATATTAACCCTATATCAGTAGCTCAGCTTCTCTATCATATAACCCTATATAGTCACAGAGCCTCAGCTCCTCTTCCTTATCAAACATATGACCCTATATATCACAGAGCTCAGCTTCTCTCCTCTATCATATAACCCTATACTATCACAAGATCTCACTTCTTCACACTCTATCATAATAACCCTATATATCACAGCTCAGCTTCACTCCTCTTTCATATACCTAAATATCACAGAAGCTCAGCTTCTCTCCCTAACATATAACCCTATAGTACACATAGCTCAGCTTTCTCTCCTTTATCCATATAGTTTTCATAGTTTGTAATGCCGAAAAAAGGGGACGAACGTCCATCCCATTTCAAGCCGTTGTGCAAGGGTTGATCCAGAGGAAGTCAAAAAACACCCATGAGTGTAGACGCCAATTGTCCTCATTTTATGGAAAATTCCTTCCCGACTCCAATCTGGCAATCAGAAAAATCCCAGGATCAATGACCCCTCTCCAGAATTCCGTAGACACTACAACTTGTAATATATAATGCTCCAGAAATGCATGCCAAACCCTTTTTGAAATCTTCTGTTAGTGAATTAAACCCAATATATCACAGACGGCTCAGCTTCCTCTCCTCTATCATATAACCCTATATATCACAGAGCTCAGCTTCTCTCCTCTATCATATAATCCTATATAGAAATCACAGAGCTCTGCTCTATCCTCTATCATATAACCCTATATATCACAGAGCTCAGCTTCTCTCCTCTATCATATAACCCTATATAAAATTCAACAGAGTCTCAGCCTTCGTCTCCTCTACTCATATAACACTATATATCACAGGCTCAGCTCCTCTTTCGCTATCATATAACCCTATATATCACAGAGCTCAAGCTTCTCTCCTCAGTCATATAACCCAATATATCACAGAGCTCAGCTCTCCGTCCTCTATCATATAACAGCTATATATCACAGAGACTCAGCTTCTCTCCTCTATCAGAATAACCTTATATATCACAGAGCGTCAGCTTCTCTCCTCATCATATAACGCCTATATAGTCCCGAGATTTCCTTCATCTCCTCTACTCTATCATATAACCCTATATATCACATAAGCATCAGCTTTCTCTCCCTATCATATAACCCTATATATCACAGAGCTCAGCTTCCTCTCCTCTATCATATAACCCTATATATCAACAGAGCTCAGCTCTCTCCTCTAACATATAACCAATATAATCACAGAGACTCGCTCTCTCTCTCTATCTCATATAACCCAATAAATCACAGAGCTCAGCTACTCTCCCACTATCATATAACCCTATATATCACAGAGCTCCACTTCTCTCCTCTATCATATAACCCTATATAATCACAGAGCTCAGCTCCTTTTTCTCTATCAATATAACCCTATATATCACAGAGCTCAGCTTCTCCTCCTCATCATATAACCCTATAAAATCACAAGAGCACAAGCTTCTCTTCTCTATCATATAACCCTATATATCACAGAGCTCAGCTTCTCTCCTCTATCATATAACCCTATATATCACAGAGCTCAACTCCTCTTCTCTATCATATAACCCTATATATCCCAGAGCTCAGCTTCTCTCCTCTATCAAATAACCCTTGATATCACAGAGTTCGCATCTCTCACTCTATCATATAACCCTATATCACGGAAGTTCAAGCTTCTCTCCTCTATCATATAACCGTAATACACGGAGCACAGCCCTCTCCTCTATCATATAACCCTATATATCACAAGAGCTCAGTTTTTTGTTTTTTCCGCTTCTCTCCTCTATCAAATAAACCTATATATCAACAGAGCTCACTTCTCTCCTCTATCATATAACCCTATATATCACAGAGCTCAGCTTCTCTCCTCTATCATATAACCCTATATATCACAGAGCTCAGCTCCCTCTTCTCTATCGATATAACCCTATAAATCACAGATTTCAGCTTTTTCCTCCTCTTATTTATAACCCATAAATTCACAGAGCTCAGCTCCCTCCTCCCTCTATCATATAATCCCTATATATCACAGGAGCTCACTTCACTCCGTCATTGATCATATAACCCTATAATATCACAGAGCTCAGCTTCGTCTCCTCTATCATATAACCCTATATATCACAGAGACTCAGCTCCTCATCCCTTTATCATATAACCCTATATATCCATAAGCTCAGCTCCTCTCCTTTATCAATATAACCCTATATATCACAGAGCTCAGCTTCTCTCCTCAATCATATACCCTATATATCACAGAGCTCAGCCTTCTTCCTCCTCTTATCATATAACCCTATATATCACCAAAGCTCCAGCTTCTCTCCTCTATCCTAATAACCCTATATATCACAGATCTCAGCTTCTCATCCTCTGTCATATAACCCTATATATCCCAGAGCTCAGCTCCTCTCCTTATCATATATAGTATTACATAGTTACATAGTTTTACATAGTTAGTAGGTTGAAAGAAGACACCTGTCCATCCGAGTTCAACCAAGGGTGGGGAAAATTTGGTGAGGGAGAGAGACAAGGATTTTAAGCCAGGCTCTCCACTGTTAATGCCCCGAACGACAACCCACAAGGCAAGACCAAACTGCTCCACTATAAGAACCCTAGTATCTGAGCCCCAGAGCTTTCACACCCAGCCAGATCCTGAATGTTACATAGCTAACGTACGCATTATATTCTTTAGTTTCCAGGTAGGTATCTAAGCCTTTCTTGAAACTCTCTTACAGTTCCTGCTGTGACCAGCTCCTCAGGAGCGGCTACTCCCACAGATTTACAGTTCTCACATTGAAGAACGCTCTTGCTGTTCTCCTCTGAGATTGAATTCCTTTTTTTTCACTAGTCGAAGGGAATGTCGCCCTTGTACCTTTTGAGGGGGCCTTCACCTGAAAAATAATTTTTCCCCATATTTTTGTAGGGAACCATTATATATTTATATAAATTAATCATGTCCCCCCGAACCCGTTTTTTCTCAAGACTAAATAAGTTCAATTCTACCAAAACCCCGCCTCATAATGATTCCCATTCCCCCATAATTGGTTCTCGTCTTTGTACTCTCTCTACTCCAATACATCTTTTCTATAAAAAGGGGCCCGAACTGAACACATATTCTAATGAGGCCGCACCCAATGCTTTTTTACAGCGGTAGAAAAGACATCCTTGTCCCCGCGTCCATCCTCCTTTTAATACACAGGCCACTTCTCTCCTCTAAACATATAACCCTAATATCACAGAGCTCACTCCCCTCCTTTATCTATAAAACCCATATATCACAGAGCTTAGCTTCTCTCCCTATCATAAACCAATTACACAAAGCTCACTCCTCTCCCTTATCAATAAACCCTTATAAAAACAAACTCAGCTCCTCTCCTCTATCATATAACCCCATAAACCAAGCTCAGCTTTTCCCCCATCATATAACCCATATATCACAAGCTCACTCCCTCCCCATCTATAACCCTATATATCACAAGCCCCAGCTCCTCCCTTTTTTAAAAACCCTATATATCACGACTCAGCTCCTCTCCTTTAAATAAACCCGGGGCTAACTACCGGGGTAGCAGGGGTAAAACAGTTGTCCGGGGGCCCTCCTCAAGGGGCCCGCCCCCGGGGGGACTGCTACTGCGTTCGCTACCCCGTAATGCCGCTCCTGGCCTGCCGGCATGAACTTATCATTCACTGCCGGGCGGGGAGCTGAGGGCCCGGGGCATACTGCCTCTGAACTCCCGGCCCTCCGGCCCGAGCGTTCAGGGCAGTGCTACCCGGAGGGACAGAACGGGGCGCCGACGCTCCGCCCTACTTCCCCTGCCGGCCCCCTGGACACGGGCGCCGAGGTGACGTCACATCACCCGTCGCCCCCGGGGGAGGGCCCAAAGGGGCCCGCGGCGCATCGGGGGAGCGTGGACCGAGGTAAGTAAACTATTTATTATTTTGCCTGCCTGTATACCCCACATCCTGCCTAAATAGCCCCCCATGCCTGCCTGTATACCCTACAGCCTGCCTAAATAGCCCCCCTGTCTGCCTGTATACCCCACAGCCTGCCTAAATAGCCCCCCTGTCTGCCTGTATACCCCACAGCCTCCATAAATAGCCCCCCTGTCTGCCTGTATAAGCCACATCCTGCCTAAATAGCCCCCCTGTCTGCCTTTTTTCCCAAATGCATACCTAAATAGCCCCCCTGTCTGCCTGTATACCCCACAGCCTGCCTAAATAGCCCCCCTGTCTGCCTGTATACCCCACAGCCTGCCTAAATAGCCCCCCTGTCTGCCTGTATACCCCACAGCCCCCCTGTCTGCCTGTATACCCCACAGCCTGCCTAAATAGCCCCCCTTTCTGCCTGTATACCCCACAGCCTGCCTGTATACCCCACAGCCTGCATGTATACACCTAAGCCTGCCTGTATACCCCCTAAGCCTGCCTGTATAGCCCCTAAGCCTGCCTGCATAGCCCCCCAGCCTGCCTGCATAGCCCCCCAGCCTGCTTATATAGCCCCCTAAAGGCTGCCTATATAGCTCTAAGTCTGCCTGCCTGAATAGCCCTATAGCTACCGTGAAGCCTGTCTGCCTATATAGCCCCTATAGCCTCCGAAAGCTTGCCTACCTATATAGCCCCCGAAGCCTGCCTGTCTACTTATGTGGGGCCACTTTAGCTACCTAAACCCTACCTATATGGCCGCAATAGCCCACCTAACCCCGGTCTACCCGTATGGCTCCCTATAGCTACCTAAACCTTGCCTGCCTATATGGGGACTCTATTGCCTACCTAAACCTGCCTATCTGGGGGCCCATATATCCTATCTAAACCCTGCCTGCCTAAATGGACCCCATATAGCCAGGGGGGCAGGTGCTGGAAAAGTCAGGATTCTAAGATATTTGTGTCTTAATCTGCAGGGACAAGTGGTCGGGAGATGTCATCAAGATGGCGGACTGGACCGGATGCAGAACAAAGGGAAAGTCAATGACTGGTCAGAGAAACATCACCTGTGAGTCACAAGATGTAACTGCACTGTAATCACTTATATGTCTGCAGAGCCTGTGTACACTGGTATATACCACTACATGGTCACTGTATGGTGGTTATATACAGTCTGCAGAGCCTTTGTACACTGTTGTCTACCACTATATGGTCACTGTATGGTGGTTATATACAGTCTGCAGAGCCTGTGTACACTGGTATATACCACTATATGTTCACTATATGGCGGTACTATTGGTCTTTGTGTACTGATCAGTAATAATGTAGGGGTGTTATTCAGTCACTATGTGGTGGTAATTTGTGGTTGTGTTCTGGCAGTATAATCAAGTCCATATGTAGTAGAGTTATTAAAAGCTAGAAGCACAACTCACCACCTAATGGTCTTTGGATTCGCACCTGTTCCTTCCTGGTTAGATGCAGCTAGCACCTCAGTAACGCCCGATCCTCTAGCTCCCGCAAAGAGCCTCCAATAGTTCAGCAACAAGAAAAAGATGAGGGCCAGCGTGGATGCAAGTAAAATTTGCTGCTTTATTTCTTGTACATGTAGCAGAGGGTACACAGAAAACACCTACGCGTTATATCACAGAGCTTAGCTCCTCTCCTCTATCATATAACCCTATATATCACAGAGCTTAGCTCCTCTCCTCTATCATATAACCCTATATATCACAGAGCTCAGCTCCTCTCTTCTATCATATAACCCTAAATATCACAGAGCTCAGCTCCTCTCCTCTATCATATAACCCTATAATCACAGAGCTCAGCTTCTCTCCTCTATCATATAACCCTATATATCACAGAGCTCAGCTGCTCTCCTCTATCATATAACCCTATATATCACAGAGCTCAGCTGCTCTCCTCTATCATATAACCCTATATGTTACAGAGCTCAACTTCCTGTCCTCTGTCACATCTTGCTCTCAGATAGGGTAGCACAGACCATTTGACAGGTTCCCTGGAAAGTTTAGGCGGGGGTGATGGCCTGAAAATAATGTAATTTTTTTTCCTAATTTGCAGTGCAGGTACAGACAGACGGGTCTTTGAGCAGCAGACAGGGAGCACAGACTTCTGACACATAGAAACCCTTTACACACATTAACATGCCAACATTTTTTGATTGTTGGGGTACTCTTAATTTTTAAACCCTTTATGTCACATGTATCAATCTCAAGGTCTGTGGGTTAACATTGGCCGGCCACATCATTTTATCAGGCCTGCGAGAGCTTAGACACAGCGAGCAGGGATTAGCAAGGTCTGGTCGCAGAAGAACTGGCTCTCCTTTGTCCCTGGGATTTGCAGCACTTGGCAGTGATGCCAGCACAGGGAGTTGGCGCCAATTTGGATATGGAGCTACGGTGTGCACCTCCACACCGCTCTGTTCAGCAACTCACAGACGGGGGCACAGCTCTGGCAGCCCTACCCAGACCTTCCAACAGCCCATTGAAGACTTCTGATCTGGGTCTTAGAGCAGAGGTCCCCGGCTCCAGTCCTCAAGGCCCACCAACAGGTCATGTTTTCTGGCTCTCTTTAGCATTGCACAGGTGATATAATTACACTGCACAGGTGATATAAGTATTTTCAGTGCATTCTGCACAGGTGATAGAAGTATTGTCAGTGCATCCTGCACAGGTGATATAAGTATTGTCAGTGCATTCTGCACAGGGGATATAAGTATTGTCAGTGCATTCTGCACAGGGGATATAAGTATTGTCAGTGCATTCTGCACAGGTGATATAAGAATTGTCAGTGTATTCTGCACAGGTGATATAAGTATTGTCAGTACATTCTGCACAGGTGATATAAGAATTGTCAGTGCATTCTGCACAGGGGATATAAGTATTGTCAGTGCAGTCTGCACAGGTGATATAAGTATTGTCAGTGCATTCTGCACAGGTGATATAATTATTGTCAGTGCATTCTGCACAGGTGATATAAGTATTGTCAGTGCATTTTTCTAGCACAGGTGATATCATTATTGTCAGTGCATTCTGCACAGTGATATATGTATTGTCAGTGCAATTCTGCACAGGTGATAGAAGTATTGTCAGTGCATTCTGCATTTCAGGTGATAGAAGTATGTCATGCATTCTGCACAGGTTATATAAGTATTGTCAGTGCATTCTGCACAGGTGATGAAGGTATGTCAGGTGGTATTCTGCACAGGTGATAGAAGTATTGTCGTGTATTCTGCACCAGGTGATAGAATATTGTCAGTGCATTCTGCACAGGGGATATAATTATTGTCAGTGCATTCTGCACACGTGATATAAGTATTGTCAGTGCATTCAGCACAGGTGATATAAGTATTGTCAGTGCATCCTGCACAGGTGATATAAGTATTGTCAGTGCATTCTGCACAGGTGATATCATTATTGTCAGTGCATTCTGCACAGGTGATAGAAGTATTGTCAGTGCATTCTGCACAGGTGATAGAAGTATTGTCAGTGCATTCTGCACAGGTGATAGAAGTAGTGTCAGTGCATTCTGCACAGGTGATAGAAGTATTGTCAGTGCATTCTGCACAGGTGATAGAAGTATTGTCAGTGCATTCTGTGGGACATACTGAAAACATGACATGTTGGTGGGCCCTGAGGACTGGAGTTGGGGAACACTGCCTTAGAGTATCTCAGGTGACCTGGAGAAAACTTGGTGATAGAGGTCACCAAAAAAGTGGAGACACCAATTCTATGCAGGCCCTGCGCCTTAGGGGCATTGGTTTCATATAGGTTAAATGCATTTTAATCCTCAAAAACGGTATATTATGGTAAATTTTTGCTTTTCTCTTGGCCCATGTAATGGAAATTGACTTTGTGCATCGCATGTAGCTCTGCACTGTACACACACATTTAAGCCATACCCTATGTGACAACTCTGTTAGTGATCTCATACCTCAGTCTTTGCTGTTGTTCCTCGTTAGAAGGAGTCATATATCATATCCCTGGTAACTGTGACCTAATCAATATTTATGGCAATCAGCTGCTGTATACCCGTCCTAACCCTGTGTACTCTAGTTGGCACTCCCCTTAGTCATCGCTACTGGGGGACCCATCCCACTGGAGGAGGCAGAATGTGGCTGGGAGGTCAAAGGTGACTGGAGCAGACTGGTGTTACCTGGGCGAGCTGGTTTACAGTGTGGGGACTGACAGCAGGTGCGGAGATCATGCCTTCCCTGCATACTAGAAAGAGGATAGGAGTCTGTCTGAATGAGAACAAGAAAAGAAAACTTAATTTCCACCTATTTGAAGAAATGTGCAGGTCAGTCCGAAATCTCATACATTATTCTACCCATAGGTATAGGTGCTGGTGGGATCGTGGACTATGTGTCACCTGTGTATTGATCTATAACAGTATGTCCTCTGTGTACTGTATTACTGTATTACAGTATCCGTTTCACATAGCAAGCACTACATCCTGGTTTAGTGTATCACACAAGCAGGTAGGTTTTTGTGCTATACAATATGTATACGCTATCTGAAATATATTAGTGTGTGAGGTGAATGCACCACATTAACCCCTTAACGACAGCCGGTCATAATTTTTTGGCTCTTAATTTTTTTCCTTCCTTTCTTCCAAGAGCCATAAAACTTTTTTTTTTTTTTCCCATCTACATAGTTATATGGGGGCTTGTTTATTGTGGAACAACAAGTATTTTTTAATGGTGCTATTGATCGTACCATAAAATGTATTGAGAAACAGAAAAAAAAATTCTGAGTGGGGTGAAATGTGAAAGAAAATGTACTTGCGCCATGATTGCAGGTTTTTTTTTTATGTCATTCACACTTCTGTATAAATGATGCGTTATCTGTATTCTGCAGGTTGGTAGGATTCTGGTGATACCAAATATGTAGTGTTTTTGTTATGTGTCTATTTCTTCTATTTTGCGTTGCAGCGCCATTTTCTGCGACCAATAACTTTTTTGCTTCTCCATAGTTTTTTCAGGCTTAAGTGTAGTTTTTATTGGTACTTTTTGATCTTTTGTACTTACGCTTTTTTGGGGACGTGAAATGATGACCAAAAAAACTAAATTTAAAACTTTTTATTTCTTTTATTTTTACACTTGTACATTTAGGGCTACATGTATGAAAACTGTCTAGGTCTAAAATTCACTTTGTTGCCCATAGCAACCAATCAGAGCCCATAGCAACTAATCAGAGCGCCCCTTTCATTTTATATAGTGCTCTGAAAAAAATGTAAGTGGCGCTCTGATTGGTTGCTATGGGCTCTGATTGGTTGCTATGGGCAACAAAGAGAATTTTAGACCTAGACCGTTTTCATACATGTGGCCTTTAGTCCCTTCAGGGTACTTTGAACTAGGGAGCAAGATTGCTTGTACACCCTTATGTATTATATAAATAATGCAGAAAGGTGCACCAACATGGCGGTTCTATATTTTATAGAAATAAAAGCGCTTACTTGGCGGCTATGGAAGCTGTCATTGGGCTTCCAGCTGCCAGAAGTCCGCAATCTTGAGTGTCCCTCATTTCTTTAGATGCCCTAGCCACGATCACCGCAGGACCTAAATGATTAAACACAAGGGATTGAAGCCAGCTCTGATCCCTGCTGTTAGCAGCAAGTGTTAGGCTATGTTCACACGGCTTATTTCGGGGCGTATTTACGGACGTAATTACGTCCGCAAATACGTCCTGAAATACGTTTCAACTAATGAACAATTAGATTAGCATTGTTTCCAATGTAAAATACGCCTCGTCGTTCACCCGAGGTATATTTTCGCGACGTATTTACGGGCGTAAATACGTCCGTAAATACGATCGTAAAATTAAGTCCCCTGTTACTTATTGAGGCGTATTTTGCAATGTAAATCCCCAAAGTAAAGAATGGGGAATGTATTTACGACTCGAAATATGTGCCACACTTAGTGACACATATTTGAAACGTATTTCAGGACGTATTTGCGGACATAAATACGCCCCGAAATAAGCCGTGTGAACATAGCCTTAGTTGTAATAATCAGCTGGCACCTGCGGCCTATGGAATTAATTTGTCAGTAGGGGGTTAAGCAGCATAGTGCACACTACTTAAAGGGGTTGTCCACCTGTTTATAATGTCTCTCCTTATTATGTATATCATAGGAAATCACACAATTTCTAATATGCATTTATTAAAAATTCTGCACATGAACCTCTTTTATATCAATGCAGTCGGCCCCTTCCTGGAAATAAAACAATAGTACAGCCCACATTGCTGTTCATAGTTATGGCTGCCAAGGAGTAAGTCTGGGTTCACACTGCGTATAGCGGTGCGTACCTGTGCAGGCTGTCATACGCCTTGCCAATGCGTACTTTAAACAGCGCTCCGGCTCAGCTCCCATTCACTCTCACTTTCCCTGGTGAGTAAGCGCCCGAAAGAAGTGGCATGTCACTTCCTTTTAAGGGGGCCTACAGTGCGCCGGGGAAAACATCAGATTATCTTTAAGCCCTGGAATATGCCCCACAAATACGCCGTGTGAACATCAAAGACATCTTTTCCATTAGGCACACTAGGCAGTTGCCCGGGAGCCCCACAAGTATGGCGGCCCAGGTGGTATATGTATGTCCCAGGAATTTAACTGTGTGTTTTTAGGGTTTGCAAACAGTCAAAAACCATGTTGGAGAAGGGAGCCAAAGACTCCCTGCTCTGCCAATTAGTCTTGTGGGCTACAGGCTGGTGATGTCCAGACATAAGTGGTGTGATAATATGAGTGTGCTTGGGGGAGGCTAGAGGCATGGCCTATGGTGATGACATGTATTTGGGCAGAGCCCACCGCAGTATTATGCCCGGGGGCCCATAATGCTGTTAGGACGGCTCTGGTGAACATGCCTTTACTGTATGAACTAAATAGTCATGTGACTTCCTGGCATGGGACCCTGGTAGCTGAATAAGAATAATGAATCTAGTTATTACAGCAAATTCTTCAGTGTGTGTAGTTCATACATGCCAACTCTCCCGTTTTTGGCGGGGGGGTCCCGCTATTTTGGGTCCCCTCCCGCCCTCCCGGGGGGGTTGGCATTCCTCCCGCCGCCTGCAGGCGGCGGGGGTCCTTTAAATTACCGCGGCGCAAGAGTAGCGCTGGTGCGCTACTCTTTGAGCCACGGGACCGCTCCTACAGGCGGGTTGCAGCGGCCGCTCACCCGCCCGCGGTCTCACTGTGCGGGGAGGAGGTAGGAGGGAGCGCTCCCTACACCCTCCTCTCCCTGTATGTACGGCGCCGGTGTGTGCGCCGTACATACAGGTCAACGGCGCAGGGGGAAGTGACGCGCGGCTGCAGGGGAGTGACGCGCGGCTGCTCTCACTTCCCCCTGAGCCGTTATGCAGTTAGGTGGAGTGGGTGTGGCTTTTTTGAAGGGGCGTGGCATACCAACAAGATGGGCGTGCCCATGCAAATTTTTGCCGCGGCGCGCTACGCGCGCCACCCACTACATTCTCCTGCTTTTTCATTTTCGAAAGTTGGCAACTATGGTGTAGTTACTTGTATAACTGCTGTCTTTGAAGGGGATGTAATGTTGTTAATAAAGTTAAGTAAAAAAAGTTAGAAAAAAAGCAGAGAAGAATACATGAGCAGCTTTTCCACAGACACTGACAGACATAAGATGCTGCTGGAGGTAGTGATACTGGAGAAGTTCTTCTCTTCCATACACTACTGTTACCTGGATACCCGGGTCACATGACCTGTGTGGTGGTCACATGATAAGAGGCTGCTGGAGGTGGTAATACTGGAGAAGTTCTGCTCCTCCATACACTACTGTTACCTGGATACAGGGTCACATGACCTGTGTGGGGGTCACATGATAAGACGCTGCTAGAGGTAGTAATACTGGAGAAGTTCTGCTCCTCCATACACTACTGTTACCTGGATACCAGGGTCACATGACCTGTGTGGTGGTCACATGATAAGACGCTGCTGGAGGTGGTAAATACTACATAATTACTGCTCCTCCATACACATACTGATTCTGGATACGAGGGTCACATGTACCTGCCCTGTGGTGGTCACATGATAAGATGCTGCTGGAGGTAGTAATACTGGAGAAGTTCTGCTCCTCCATACATTACTGTTACCTGGATACCAGGGTCACATGACCTGTGTGGTGGTCACATGTTAAGACACTGCTGGAGGTGGTAATACTGGAGAAGTTCTGCTCCTCCATACACTACTGTTACCTGGATACCAGGGGTCACATGACCTGTGTGGTGGTCACATGACAGTTTTGTCCATACAGTTACTTCATGGAAACCATTGCTATGGACAGAAATGTGGGCTCTTCCATTTTTCTTTTTCAAGATAGGAGCTTACTGCACTGGTAAAATAGAGGTACAGAATTTGAATTTTTAATAAATGTACATTACAAAATTTCCTGTTATATACATAATAACTAAATGCACTCTAAACTATACTTGCCAACTTTTGAAAGTGGAAAAGTGGGAGACTGTAACCACGCCCCATCTTGGTGCAACACGCCCCTTATAAAAAGCCACACCCACTCCACCTAAATGCATAACAGCTCTGGAAGAAAGCCCTTATAGCCAGGTGATGCCCCTTATAGTCGGGTAGATGCCCCCTAATAGTCAGGTAGTGACCCCTAATAGCCAGGTAGTAGCCCCCTATAGCCAGGTAGTGCCCCCTATAGCCAGGTAGTGCTCCCTAATAGCCAGGTAGTGCTCCCTTTGTAGCCAGGTAGTGCCCCCTTGTAGCCAGTTAGTGCCCCCTATAGTCAGGTAGTACCCTCTTGTAGCCAGGTAGTGCCCCCTTGTAGCTAGGTAGTGCCCCCTGTAGCCAGTTAGTGCCCTCTGTAGCCAGGTAGTGAACCCTTAGGCCAGGTAGTGCCCCCTTGTAGCCTGGTAGTGCACCTTTGTAGCCAGGTAGTGCCCCTTGTAGCCAGGTAGATGCCCCAATAGCTAATAAAAAAATAAAATAAAAACTACTCACCTCACCAGGCTCCCTGCAGCGCGTCCAGCTCCCGATGATCTCCTCAGCATCGCAGGGGGAGTGAGTACATCCGTGCGTCACACCCCCTGCGACCTGATCTGTATGTACTGTACAGTGCACACTTGGCGCTGTACATACAGGGGAGAAAGCAGGAGGGGAACGATCCCTCCTGCCTCCTCCCTGTTGGGCAGCTGCACGGAGCGTGCAGCTGCTGACTGACTGTGCGGCTGCGGCCACACAAGTCAGTGAGACTCGCCGGGCGGGTGAGCGGCCACGGCGGCTGCTTCACACGCCTGTAGGAGCGGCCCGGCGGCGCCGCGGTCATTTAAAGAGCCCCTGCTGCCTGCTGGCGGCGGGAGGTTCGCCAACTCTGCTGGGGTGGCAGGGGGTGGGGACACCCGTTAGCGGGACCCCCCCCGCCAAAAGCGGGAGAGTTGGCATGTATGCTCTAAACACATTATAAAGTGGACAACCCTTTTCATTTATCATAATGCACTTTGTATGTACACAAGTAATGCATTATTCATTGTATCACAATGTCTATTCTATGTCTGTCTTACAGTACTAGTTCATGTCATATGGGTTGAATATATGTTATACTACATGGACAGAGTAGATGCTAGAGTTTTGGGTTTTGTTAGCTTAAATGGGCATAGGAAACCTATTTTTAGTTATTTCTTTATTAGTGAAAATTGAATAGAGGTGAGGTTCTGGGGGTCATGATCCTTACCTGTTTGACAAAAAAGTATCTATAAAGAGGGTCTCTGGAGGACTCGTTATGCCCATGTCATACGCAAACAGCCAATTGATTTAAATGAAAACTGTGTAGTACATACATTTCCACTGGTGAAGCAACAGATTTGCCCACACAGATAAGAGCTGATCAGTTTATATTCGGATGGCAATAAAAAAAAGAAATTGTACAAAGTTGACCAAAATAAAACATCTCCTAATGGCTCAAGTGCAGAAGACCTGTTATGGTAACTCAACTACCTGAAGAAGATGCGTTATATGAGATTTAAGAGCTCAATCCTCATCTACTGTAATAAGAAAATCCTCTACAGAATCTCTGGAAAATTATACCATGACTGTGGGATAATTAATGCTCTCATTGGATGGAAAGAACTCATCATGACAGAGAAAGAGGTCTCAAATGGTGAAACGCTAAATATATGAACTTCATTTTTATGGATAAATGATCTCTGTTTTTTGTCAGGTTGGCATATTCTGCAGTGCTATATTAAAAATAGTAACCAATGCCAATATCTTTGTATCCCGCTGCCATCCAGCACCTTACCAAGCCCAGACCAGGCAAGTTATATGCTACCACCACTTACCACTTTAGCCACTTCAGGGACGATAACTTTTTATCCCACCACCTACCACCTTAGCTGCTGCTAGAGGCAAGAGCTTTATATCCCTCCATGTTAACCACTGCTAAAGACAAGAGCTTTATATCCCACCACTATCCACCAACTTAACCACTGTCAAAGACAAGAGCTTTATATCCCACCACTATACACCAACTTAACCACTGTCAAAGACAAGAGCTTTATATCCCACCACCACCTTAACCACTGCCAGACAAGAGCTTTATATCCCACCACTATCCACCAACTTAACCACTGTCAAAGACAAGAGCTTTATATCCCACCACTATACACCAACTTAACCACTGTCAAAGACAAGAGCTTTATATCCCACCACCACCTTAACCACTGCCAGAGACAAGAGCTTTATATCCCACCACTATCCACCAGCTCAACTACTGTCAAAGACAAGAGCTTTATATCCCACCACTATCCACCAACTTAACCACTGTCAAAGACAAGAGCTTTATATCCCACCACTATACACCAACTTAACCACTGACAAAGACAAGAGAGTTATATCCCACCACCACCTTAACCACGACCAGAGACAAGAGCTTTATATCCCACCACTATCCACCAGCTCAACTACTGTCAAAGACAAGAGCTTTATATCCCACCACTATCCACCACCTTATATCCTACTATCTCCTACCATCTTAACTGCTGCTAGAGACAATAACTTTATAACCCACCACTATCCATCACCTAAACCTTGGCCAGAGACAAAAGCTTTTTATCCCAACCCTACTCAGCACCTTAACCAATGCCAAGTGCTAAATCATCCACCATGTAAGTGTTTCAGTTTGATCCCAAGATCTTCCCTCAGGAACCTGATTGAAAGTGAAGCAGAGTTTGCATGGGCAACTTATGCTCATAACTGACCTTGTAGAAACCTGTACAAATGTGCTTCATGCAGGCAATCATTGCGATAGACCCCAACATGGAAGCATTTGCAATGGTCCAATTCTAAATTTGATGTCAGTTTACTGCAATCCTTGGACAATACCTATGCTTGGCCTATATCATCTGTAACCAACTAATCCACACTATAAGACAGACATAGGTGTCTGTTCACCAGGACAGCCCAGTAGTATATATATTTTAAGGATTATGCATACAGATATGTATTTATCTAATATATATATATATCAATGCAAGCAGCCAGATAAATCTTCGTATGGACAAACACATCTTAAAAGGGTTTTTCCATCACAGACCTGCACCTATTTTCAGAACTGGCTTCCAAATGGGAGCTCCGAATATAGCCAATAGCAACAACTTGGCTGTACTAGGATCTCCCATTAAAATGAATGGAGAGGGACCATGAAAGTGCGGATACTTCTCCATTAAGAACAGGACGTTTCGTGGACTCGTCCTGGAGATATGTGCCAGAGGAGTAGCCAGAACCTATCTGACATTGATGGCATATCCTATTGATATGCCCTCAATGTTTGTGATGACAAAGCCTCTATGAAAAACTAATATGAAACAGTAACGAGAAGCAGAAGTCCTGCAGAACTGGCCATGGTCACATAATCTAACTGCTTATTTTCTTAGCAAGTCTTGTATACTTGACATCTCTCTAGTCTCCACTACCGCATTACTCCATAAGCTCAGTTCTGGGACCTGCACCTATCTGACGTTGATGGCATGTCTTATTGATATGCAATCAATGTCTGTGCTGGCAAACCCCATTAACTCCTTACAGTTTTTGTAAAGCAGCATTTATACTACAAAACATTAAATTCCTAACGTTGTTTTTCGAGTTGACAAAACTTCACATAAAAAAAACTAAACACAAAATTTCTTTATGGTGTCTTCTCTACCACTGGAGACCTCAACTGAAACTTGCATTTTGTTGTCTGATTTCTTGGCTTTTCAGCTTTTACTTGGCATCAATACCATCTGCTAGTATGGTTGATTAGTAAAGTTTGGTTTATTTGGTTAGTAAGTTGACTAAATGTGCAGACTAAGGGCGACATGTATGAACATTGGCGCTGACAGGCCAGTACTAGATCACTTTAGAGCAGTGTAAAATGCAGCAGCATGTATGAAGCTGTTCTTCTGCAGGTCATACATACAGGGCAGTGTAGAGCCAATACCACAAGTCTGGCTCAGGCACCACCTTTACCCTGGTCTGGCTGTTCTTCTGCAGGTCATACATACAGGGCAGTGTAGAGCCAATACCACAAGTCTGGCTCAGGCACCACCTTTACCCTGGTCTGGCTGTTCTTCTGCAGGTCATATATACAGGGCAGTGTAGAGCCAATACCACAAGTCTGGCTCAGGCACCACCTTTACCCTGGTCTGGCTGTTCTTCTGCAGGTCATACATACAGGGCAGTGTAGAACCAATACCACAAGTCTGGCTCAGGCACCACCTTTACCCTGGTCTGGCTGTTCTTCTGCAGGTCATACATACAGGTGCAATGTAGAGCCAATACCACAAGTCTGGCTCAGGCACCACCTTTTACCCTGGTCTGGCTGTTCTTCTCCAGGTCATACAGACAGGGCAGTGTTGAGCCAATACCAAAGTCTGGCTCAGGCACCAGCTTTACCCTGGTCTGGCTGTTCTTCTGCAGGTCATACATACAGGAGCAGTGTAGAGCTCAATACACAAGTCTGGCTCAGACACCACCTTTACCCTGGTCTGGCTTTTTTCTGCAGGTCATACATACAGGGTAGGGTAGAGCCAATACCACAAGTCTGAATCAGGCACCACCTTTACCCTGGTCTGGCTGTTCTTCTGCAGGTCATACATAAAGGGAAGTGTTTAGCCTATACCACAAGTCTGGCTCAGGACCACCTTTACCCTGGTCTGGCTTTTCTTCTGGTGGTCTTACTTACAGTGTCAGTGTAGAGCCAATACCACAAGTCTGGCTCAGGCACCACCTTTACCCTGGTCTGGCTGTTCTTCTGCAGGTCATACATACAGGCAGTGTAGAGCCTAATACCACAAGTCTGGCTCAGGCACCACCTTACCCTGGTCTGGCTGTTCTTCTACAGGTCATACATACAGGATCAGTGTAGAGCAATAACCACAAGTCTGGCTCAGGCACCGACCTTTACCCTGGTCTGCTTCTTGTGCTGGCTACATTTGGAGCAAGTTCTGTAGAGCTAATTCTACAAATGTGGTGGTAACGTCCAGAGCACCAATTTTTGGCCTTTACATGTGTTGGCTGGTTCTTCTGCAGGTCAAAACATACTGGGTTTAGTGTAGAGCCAATCCCACAAGTCTGGCTAGGCCCCACCTTTACCCTGGTCTGGCTGTTCTTCTGCAGGTCATACATACAGGGCAGTGTAGAGCTAATACCACAAGTCTGGCTCAGGCACCACCTTGACCCTGGTCTGGCTGTTCTTCTACAGGTCCTACATACAGGAGCAGTTTAGAGCAGATACCACAAGTCTGGCTCAGGCACCACCTTTACCCTGGTCTGGCTTTTCTAACTGTTCTGCGCTTATTTGGCGTCAAAGATTCATAGATGAGTCTAATTCTACAAATATGGTGCGTCACACTCCCAGAACGCCCCTAATTTTTGGCTCATTACAAAGTGTTGCGCAGGCACTTATCGCCAAAGTTTCGAATGTGACTGTTCCTACATCTATAGAACAAGCTTTTTGATGCCAGAAAACTGTTCATACATGTTGCCTTAAAAGTTGCTAATGATGGAACTCATCTCTATCCACAGTAATTCCAATAATTTGACAGCACCATCATCTGCTCCGCCATCTTCGGTCAATGATGTATTAAACATTGCAACAGGGAATATCATGAGTCTAAACCTCTATTTGCTACTTTTCGATTATTTTGCGGTCTGTGTATGTAGTTTTGTCACTCAACCCATGTCTTGTTTTATGTCTGCCTTCTAGGAATCACGGATACGATGTAAAAGAGGTAAGAGCTCTACAGAATTTCCTCTTTTTATTATGATGTGACTGTCTGACATCCATGCCTAATTGTAAGGTCCACTCCCTTCCTCTGGGGTTTCCTTCACAGAGAGGAAGACTCATTCCTTTGAGAGGTATTTTCTGATACATAGCTTACATACTTTGACAATGACATAGGTGGTAAATAAGAGATGCAAAGATGTCTCATTCCACTGATAAATAACTCCTATACTCGCATAGCTGAGACATTGAGAAGGTATTGTCTTGGTAGATAAAGCTGACATATGAGTCCTAATTGAGATATATTGGGTTGTGTTATATCACACCTATGCTTTGTTGACTTCTCCTCAATGACATTGAGAAACAGGAGGCATTTTACACTGGTTTCGAGCTCTTGCATGGCCAGGTATACATATTCGGAGCCTGCAACCAGGCTCAGACTGGCCCACAGGGTAATAGGTAAAACCCCCGGTGGGCCCCTGAGCATGGTAGATCTGGAGTTGTTTTTTAATTGCATATACATCCTCAGAAGAGGCAAAAAAAGCATAGAAAGAGAGGTAAAAGCAAGAGGCAGAGTATAGGAGGAATTTACAGTCATTTACAGCAGCTGTAGGGTGGGCCCCTAAAATAAACTCCACCGGTGGGCCCAGAAACAACTCAACTGGTGGGCCCCTAGAGTCAATCCCACTTGTAGGCCCTAGGCATCCCAGTCTGACACTGCCTGCAACCAATCCAAGGACAGAACAACCTGTAGGCTAAAACTTAACTTTTAATAAATCATCATAAGAATAACGTGAACAAGTGATATAGAGAATAGTCACGAACACCAATTGTCTCTAACTTAACAACAATAATGCGGTCATTGTTTGTGTTAAAGAGTTTTTTGACTTACATGTCCAAGATAGGTAGGGATCCACATTTTCAGCAGATGCAAAGAAAAGGGAAGTATTTTATAGAGGAGGAAAGGATAAAATGATTCCAAAAGAAAAACCTAAACAGTCTTGAGTATTTAGTCTTGAGAAAATATATAAATGGTCCCTACAAAAAGTATGGGGAAAAATTATTTCAAGTAAGCCCCCTCAAAAGACAAGGGGACATTCCCTTCGGCTGGAGAAAAAAAGGATTCAATCTCCAGAGGAGAAAAGCGTTCTTCACTGTAAGAACTGTGAATCTGTGGAATAGCCTGCCTGAGGAGCTGGTCACAGCAGGAACTGTAGAGAGTTTCAAGAAAGGCTTAAATACCTACCTGGAACTAAAGAATATTCATGCGTACGTAGCCATGTAACATTCTGGATCCTGGCTGGTGGCGGCTCTGGGGTCAGAGATGGGGTCTCCACTGGAGCAGATTGGTTCTTGTCTTGTGGGTTTCACGGCACTCGCCAGTGGGGAGGCTGGGCTTAAAATCCTTGTCTCCCTCCCTTCAACCACATTTTACCCACCCTTAGTTGAACTTGATGGACACGTGTCTTTTTTCAACCGTACTAACTATGTAACTATGTAACAAATCCTTGCCTAACTGGTAGGGCAACTGCCCCGAAAAGGGTGACCCCAACCTATGAAGGCTAACCCTACACATAACTAAAGACAAGAAAAAAAGGTATTTATAGATATCTCTCATATAATTACCAAAAATACAAGTATTCAGTCTATTGCAAGTAATCCAACATGTTTTCCCGCACCAGATGGTGGTTCGTCAAGGGAACAGGAAAAAAAAATCTAATTCAGACTTGAATTACCCAAAAGAGATAAATGCTGAAGAGACAAAAAGAACGGATAAAACTGTTGTCACGTAATAGTAATCAGCACCAACAATGTGGTCCTCAGTCCCACCAAAAGAAGAACCTGCAACCGAGCTTAACCCTTTGGCTCTTAATGTTTTTTCATATAAGGGTTCATTGGTCAAACTTTTTTTTTTGCAATGAACTGAAACATATCCAACAGGTTGTTTAAAATGTTCTTGTAATTATCCCATACATGCCCAGGTTAGTTAGAGGGGTTCTCTAGCTTATATAGCTCACTGTCATACAGTATATTAAGGAATTCTGCAGGGGTCCACCATTCAGGACCCTCATCTCTAAGCAGAATAGAGAGTCTTTGTCTCTGGAGGACTTGTCTTGTCCTGCATTACACAGACAACCCACTGTTTTTAATGGACACTTTGTAATGCTTCATTGCACCTGCGGTGGTGCTGCAGGGAAACTGAACGTTTGCTATTAGATTTCCTCACTGATTCTTCTGATCGCTAGAGGTCCAAGCAGGGAGATGCTCTGTGATCAGCTTATTGTCAAGGGACCCATCTAAGATGTGGGGATTGCCCAAAGAGAAGAACCCCTTTAACTTTAGAATTTGAGTGTTGTGTATTCTATAGTCATCTCCTTGATTTTCTAGAACTTTTTTATGTGCTCATGTTATGTCATATTCAGGTTGACCTTACCAAATGTCTCAATAGCCAAGGTCCATTTGATCTCATTATCCACAAGTTGTCGGACCTCTTGGTAGAAGCGGGTCAAGATCTGGCATCCCATCACCTTGTCCAGAGGCTTCAGGTAATACCATAAAAATGGAGAGTACATTTAAATTAAGTACAAGTACAATTTACATTAAAATGGAGCGTAATAATATAACAGGTTATAGTGTCTAGGATTCTGGAGAGGGGTCATTGATCCAGGGATTTTTCCGATTGCCAGATTGGAGTCGGGAAGGAATTTTTCCCTAAAATGAGGACAATTGGCTACTAACTCATTGGGGTTTTTTGCCTTCCCCTGGATCAACACCTTAGCACAACAGGCTGAACAGGATGGACATCTTGTCTTTTTTCGGCCTTACAAACTATGAAACTATAAATTACACATAGACTAAGGAAGAAGAGGGTCTAAAAATACAACCAAAATGACATGCAGGGTTATGCTGTATTCATAAAGGGAGTAAAAATACACCTAATATTACACAGATATTATATATATATATATATATATATTATATATTATATATATATATATATATATATATATATATATATATATATATATATATATATATATATACTGGGCTGCCATAAGTAATTTTATTTCATCCTCATGTTAAAACTTGTAAAACTGAAAATATTGAATTTATACAAACAAATGTGTCATATACTCGCATAAGGCAGCCATTTTGTTCAGTGGTCCAGTTTCTAGGATAGGGACATCTAAGAGTGAAGGCCATTTGCTTTTGGTATTGATAATAAGTAGGCAGCATGTGTTTGAGTATCATGTTGCTGTTTCACAGGTCTATCTTGACACTCATCCCTTTACAATCCTTCTGGATCCCCTTCCTGCGCTGCACACACTTCTTGACCGGTTCCAGTCATATCACCTTCTACGAAGCCTGGAGACCCAACAGCAAGGTCAGAGGCAAAGTTACCAAGTCTTAAATGTCATTAAATGCATGAGATTAGCAGATATTACATTCTTGCTATCAGATAGTCGTTGTCTTGAGTCCCATACTATGCAGAATTAGTAGGTCGTCCATGTTATGGAAATAACAGATACTGAAGAGGTTTTGGGAACATTTGTAGATCCTTGGGGTGACATCTATGAATTCGCCTTCACCATTCTTTTGCCGTATATTGCCAGTTCTATAGATGTATGAATAGGCGTACGACCAATCTTGGCGCAATGTGTGCCTGATGACATATTTTAATGCGCCAAAGTATGGTGCCAAACTGCCATAAATAGTTTGGCACATAAAACTCTATGCTCCAATTTTCGGTGTTATGCACCAAAAATATTTGGCACATAACACTATCATTCATACTGTTGTAGTATACACTCTTCTGTGTCTATTTAGAACTGGTGTGTCGGCACCAAGCTACCAAAAATGGTGCATGCGAATTCATAGATGGCGCCCTTGTTTCTTATTCGGACACATGTTGACCATGTAAATTGAGATATCAGCAATGAACTTCTTGGCATCTGGGCTGCTTGTCAGATTCAACAACTCAACAGCTTTCCCTACTGACTACATTTGTTATAGTGCAGCTTACAGTGGTCAATAGTTTTCCAATGGTGCAGAAATTTTTCACACAAACTGACAGGGTGTAAGAGCATCCAAAACATTTTCTTTTAAGATTAAAAGTCCAATTTGTTTGTAGAAAATATTTAAAACATCACAGTTATATTTAGGAAAAGTACAGACATAATGAGTCCACCTGCACCACTTACACATTTTGGGCAATTAGCTCTTATTCATAAGGCATATCTGCTGTGGATTAAGGGCAAGATGAATGTATGGGGCTGCACCAGTTTTGTGGTGTACTTTGAGCCAAAAAGAATGTATGTACAGTCGCACTCCAAACCTTGGCACAATAAGTCCTTTTTAGTTCGCTAAATATTAAGGGCGTTCTGGGGGTGATGCGCCACATTCATAGAAGTAGACACATTTATGATTCTTTGACGCCAAATCTAGGCGCAGAACAGTTAGAACAGCCAGACCAGGGTAAAGGTGGTGCCTGAGCCAGACTTGTGGTATTGGCTCTACACTGCCCTGTATGTATGACCTGCAGAAGAACAGCCAGACCAGGGTAAAGGTGGTGCCTGAGCCAGACTTGTGGTATGGCTCTACACTGCCCTGTATGTATGACCTGCAGAAGAACAGAGAGACCAGGGTAAAGGTGGTGCCTGAGCCAGACTTGTGGTATTGGCTCTACACTGCCCTTATGTATGACCTGCAGATGAACAGCCAGACCAGGGTAAAGGTGGTGCTGAGCCAGACTTGTGGTATTGGCGCTACACTTCCCTGTATGTATGACCTGCAGAAGAACAGCCAGACCAGGTAAAGGTGGTGCCTGAGCCAGACTTGTGGTATTGCTTAACTCCCTGTAGTATGACCTGAGAAGAACAGCAGACCGGGTAAGGTGGTGTCTGCCGACTTGTGGTATTGGCTTACATGCCCTGTATGTATGACCTGCAGAAGAACAGCCAGACCAGGGTAAAGGTGGTGCCTGAGCCAGACTTGTGGTATTGGCTCTACACTGCGCCTGTATGTATGACCTGCAGAAGAACAGCCAGACCAGGGTAAAGGTGGTGCCTGAGCCAGACTTGTGGTATTGGCTCTACACTGCCCTGTATGTATGACCTACAGAAGAACAGACAGACCAGGGTAAAGGTGGTGCCTGAGCCAGACTTGTGGTATGGCTCCTACACTGGCCTGTATGTATGACCTGCAGAAGAACAGCCAGACCAGGGTAAAGGTGGTGCCTGAGCCAGACTTGTGGTATTGACTCTACACTGCGCCTGTATGTGTGACCTGCAGAAGAACAGCCAGACCAGGGTAAAGGTGGTGCCTGAGCCAGACTTGTGGTATTGGCTCTACACTGCCCTGTATGTATGACCTGCAGAAGAACAGACCAGACCAGGGTAAAGGTGGTGCCTGAGCCAGACTTGTGGTATTGGCTCTACACTGCCCTGTATGTATGACCTGCAGAAGAACAACCAGACCAGGGGAAAGGTGGTGCCTCTGAAAGACTTGTGGTATTGGCTCTACACTGCCCTGTATGTATGACCTGCAGAAGAACAGCCAGACCAGGGTAAAGGTGGTGCCTGAGCCAGACTTGTGGTATTGGCTCTACACTGCCCTGTATGTATGACCTGCAGAAGAACAGCCAGACCAGGGTAAAGGTGGTGCCTGAGCCAGACTTGTGGTATTGGCTCTACACTGCTCCTGTATGTATGACCTGCAGAAGAACAGCCAGACCAGGGTAAAGGTGGTGCCTGAGCCAGACTTGTGGTATTGGCTCTACACTGTCCTGTATGTATGACCTGCAGAACAGGTTCATACATTCTGCCGCATTTTACACTGCCTCAAAGCGATTTAGAACTGACCTCTATGCACCAACGTTCATACATGTCGTCCTAAGTGAATTGGTTGAGGAAAATATTGTGACCAGTGACCTGGTTATATCTAATCAGGTCTGGTAACCAAGCATTTAGGAGATTGCGGTGCTCTTTGTTTCCTCTACATGTGGCATCATTTTTTCCAAATTCAGTCATCTGTATTTAATTTTGCTTAAATTTGATTCAAGACGTTTCTCTGAGATCTAAGGACCATGAGAATGAGATCCACATCAAACAGGTTTTCTTAAGTCTACATAAGTCTGTTGATGAAATCAAGGCGGGGTTGAGATGAGCTGGTATCTTTTATATAATGCAGTAAGAGGGTTGCTGTACCAGGATGTAATGCAGATATGGGCAAAGGCATTCATATTAACCATTCCATTTAAAACATTTTTTTTTTTGCAGGGGTCAGTGCCGTGTTCTCCCCTCCATGTGTGGAGCTGATGTCCAAACGCAGTGATGTGGTGGCTTTGGTTAGAGACCATCTTACCTACCCTATCAGTAAGGAAACATTCATTAAACTTGGGCTAGTCTTGTGCATGTACACAGGTTCTGTGCTAGAAAATGGATAATTCTACATAAGTAGGATGAAGATGGGAATAGATCCAGCACAGAAAGGGACCTCAACTATGTGTGATGTTTATTTCTCTAATCTCATCAGTCCTGCCTAGGCTAGGGTGCAGAGGCTAAGGGATTTCTGGTGTTTACCCTTAACGGGGTTGTCTCACTACAGCTTTCAGCATGCAGGGAACTTTAAACCAAGACTTTTTCCAAATACATTAGTCTTTTGATTTTTCCCTAATCAGGCGATAAGGAGAGATTTTATCTGCTTTAATGTGCACACAGGTTTCTCTGGTTACCGTCCGGCTCTCCCTTCCTAATTAGACAGAGAACAGGGAGTGAAGTCACCACAGGACGGTCAGCAGCTTGAAAACAGAGTGTGTTATCTCTAACAAACAAAGTAGATTAATTACTTTTGATTGTTTACTTTGAGCTCTGTAGCCTTCTACACTATAGATTACATCTCCTGCTCTCATGTCAGTGCAGTTAAAAGAGTTTTCAATACAGAGCTAATATGCTAATCACAGCTATAGAACCACACAGAACCTAACCAGGAAGAGTGAGGAAGTGTAAATCTGAAGCTTCCTGTTGCTCTGTGAAACAACATGGTGAGACAATCCCTCTGAAGTGGTTGTCTGGTTTAATAATATTATTCTTAAATGGGCCAGTAGTGGGGAAAAATAGAAAAAAATTTTTTTACTTACCTTCCAGTTCCCCACTGCCGCAGCTCCGGAACTCCCCAGGATCCCCTACTATTCACTACTGATTTCTTATTCTGAAAGGAGCGGTTCATGCTTTATAGTGAATGGAGCATGAGGCCCTTTTGTGTGTCGGGATGAGAACCCAGAAGTAAAGAGGTGTAGATCCCAGGAGCTCCCGAGCAGTGGGAGACTGGAAGGTAAGTACTATATAACTTTTTTTTTCTATTTTTTTCCATTTTGAGCCTATTAAGTATAATTTTATTCAACCAGTCAACTAACCCCCCACACACAAGAAGGTGTGGACTTTCCTGCAGGAAGATTCTTAGTGCATTGTCCTCAGAATAATCATGGACTATAGGCAGTAGCGTTAGATGGAGCAATAACCTAGTCAGGAATGGAGCCAAGAGTTGTCACCAGGCTAGTGGTCAGGATGGGACAGAAAAAAGGATAATATGGGAGAGTAGTCAGAAACAGAGGCAGAAGTGGAACAACACGTCGCAGCTAAATAATCCAAAGTCAAAATAAGACCAAGGACAGGATCATGGTTGATCAAGTTCAGAATCACCAGGAACAAAAAGCTGGAAACTGTATAACCACAATCAGCAGTCAAGGCATGAAAGGACGATATCCCATTAAAGGGGTTTTGCCACAATCTAGTTTCATACCTCCTGTATCCAGCTCTTCTGCTCAGAAGGGGGCGTGTGTGATTTGTTTGAATTGCATATCATGTGACCTGCAGGATGACATCACTAGGCCTTACCTCTCTTTATTCAAAGAATGGTCTGTTTATGTGTAGAACTATAAGCAGCTACATTATAGCTCAGAAGTAAAAGTTTTTGCCTCCAGGCACAAGGGTCATCGGTTCAAATCCCTGCAGGAACCAAACCTGTGGATTTTTTTCTCTTTATCAATGCACAGACCTGATTGGGGTTTCTGTTTTTTATTTATTTGCACTGTTTGACTAATTACTAAGGAGCACAGAGGACGGGAGTAGAATGACAGCACCGGGGTTTGAACACTCAGTAGCTGCCTGAGAGGAGAGGTGATGTCTGAGCATGTGCGACCAGGACTGAGGAGCTCTCAGCCCTGGTCGTATCCCCTGGAGATGAGCTGTAAACAATGGATCACTAAAGGAGCAGCTAAAACAAAAACGGTGCCAAATTTTTAATAATGATGAATGGTGAAAATGTTTAATATTTAATTTACAAACTTCCCACATCAATTTTACTTCATGGCAAAACCCCATTAAATATGCTGCCAGACTCAACATCAGCTTTGGGCACCAGTTGTCTTGGCAGTTGGTGCTGTCATGTACCTAAAAGAGGAGAGCTATGGCCCAATTCAGCAGGGTCACAGCAGAAGAAAAGTTCTGGAGAAGGAAGCAGCTAGTCGGACTCAACGGCCAAGGTCACTAACACCACTTCTAGCATGTCAGCCACTTCGATGATGAACCATGATGAGTATTAAAGAGGAATGGTCTACTAAAGATATGGTCAATGATATGCATGTTACCTTACTGTAAATTGCCAGTAATAGGGTTTTTATCCTAGTGCCCAGGTTTAGGCGTGCAATGATACCTCTGGTGCCACTCGTGTATGATGCCACGTGCTCTGGAGCCACTAGTCTCGTAAGACTGCCACAGGCGAAGGTAAAGCCAATGATGGGTTCACTAGACTGGGGGCTGCCTCAGTGCCTTTCTCCATAGGCTCTATTCCTCCGCAACCGAAGCAAACAAAGGACCTGAAAAATGGCCTGCAAATTGTAGCTCCTGGGCACCAATGCAAAATCCTTAACAGAGCCCCCAACCTACCATGTACTATCTATAATACTGATATTTTATTATGTGGCAGAGAGACCTTTAGGCCCACTGGGGCACCAGGGGTTGGTATGACTGATTCTCTGCCCCTATAACCCCTGCAGTTCATCTTCCCTATAAGTATGTGAAGGGTAGAAGAATTCTGGTTCACAAGGATGGTAGTGGTGGGATCATGGCATCAGCTTTGATTTTGCTATGGAGCCTATGCTCTCAGTGTCTAAAAAAAAAATATATTTCTCTCTTAATTTATGTCATAAGGGTTTCAGCAGTCTCCTCAAAAACTAGATGGGGAAGGGTTAACGACACACCTATTGAAGGAAGGTCACATTAGATAATAGAGCAAACATCCCTTGTGACAGCAGTGATATCCCCTGCCAACCCCATGGAAGAAAGCCTACCCATCTGCCCACACTTCTATGATCTGTCTGAGCCTGGCAGTATATGCCGTCCTGTGGTACTGGGTGGCAGCGGCCCTCTCCCTTGTTTAATTGCTCATTATCTCTGTTACGGGTGGAAACATGAGCCTAGAATTGATTTATTTAGGCTGAGGGTGCAAAGTCCTTTCGGGTGGTCCCTGATAGGAGGGGAGGTTAAAAGGGGCCCATGGGCGTCACCATCCCCTTTTTTTCCATTGTATTCAGGTTGCAGAGATGTGAATGTTTGTATACTGATCCATGCCATGTGTCACACAAAACTGTACACAGCTAATAGAAGCAGGCATCTCACACAACTACATACAACCAACAGAAACATAGCATACAGGCATCACACAAAACTACATACAACCAACAGAAACATAGCACACAAAACTATATACAACCAACAGAAACATCGCACACAACTATAACAAACCAACAAAACATACTAAACTATATACAACCAACAAAACAAGCATACAACTATATACAACAACAAAAAATGCACACAAAAATAATAAACCTTTTTAGAAACCCAAAAAAACACAAAACTATATACAACCAACAGAAACATAGCATACAGGCATCACACAAAACTATATACAACCAACAGAAACATAGCACACAACTATATACAACCAACAGAAACATAGCATACAGGCATCACACAAAACTACATACAACCAACAGAAACATAGCACACAACTATATACAACCAACAGAAACATAGCACACAAAACTATATACAACCAACAGAAACATAGCACACAACTATATACAACCAACAGAAACATAGCACACAACTATATACAACCAACAGAAACATAGCACACAACTATGTACAACCAACAGAAACATAGCACACAACTATATACAACCAACAGAAACATAGCAAACAAAACTAACAACCACCAACAGAAAACAAGCACGCAACTATGAACAACCAACAGAAACATAGCACACAACTATGTACAACCAACAGAAACATAGCACACAACTATATACAACCAAACCCCAAAACATGCACACAACATAAAAACCCAAAGAAACATAGCACAAAACTATATAAAAACCAACAAAACATAGCAACAACTATGTACAACCAACAAAAAACATGACACAATATATAAAAAACCAACAGAAACATAGCCCCAAAACTATTAAAACCCAAACAGAAACATAGCAAAAACCCTAGAAAACCCAACAAAACAAGAAACAGGGCATCACACACAACTACAACAACCAAAACAAAACATAGATAAAACTACATAAACCCAACAGAAACATAGCATACAACTACATACAACCAACAGAAACATAGCAACGGGACACCAAAACTAATACAACCAACAGAAACATAGCACACAAAACTATAAAAAACCAACAGAAACATAGCTAAGGCATCACACAAACTATATACAACCAACGAAACATGCATACGGCATCAACAAAACTATATAAACCCCAACAAAACTACACAAAACTATATACAACCAACAGAAACATAGCACACAACTATATACAACCAACAGAAACATAGCACACAACTATATACAACCAACAGAAACATAGCACACAAAACTATATACAACCAACAGAAACATAGCACAACTAATAAACCAACAGAAAAAGCACCAACTATATACAACCCAACAGAAACTAGCACACAACTTGTACAACCAACAGAAACATGGGCACAAACTATATACCCCAAACAGAAAATAGCACAAACTATATCAACCAAAGAAACATAGCACACAACTATGTACAACCAACAGAAACATAGCATACAGGCATCACACAAAACTACAACAACCAACAAAACATAGAAAAAATACATAACCAAAAAAACCCATAGCAAAACTACATACAACCAACAAAACATGCAACAACTACATAAAAACCAACAGAAACATGGGCTAAAAACTATATACAACCAACAAAAAAAACAAAGATACAGGCATCAACAAAAACTATTAAACCAACAGAAACATAGCACACAAAACTATATACAACCAACAGAAACATAGCATACAGGCATCACACAAAACTATATACAACCAACAGAAACATAGCATACAGGCATCACACAAAACTATATACAACCAACAGAAACATAGCACACAACTATATACAACCAACAGAAACATAGCACACAACTATATACAACCAACAGAAACATAGCACACAACTATATACAACCAACAGAAACATAGCATACAGGCATCACACACAACTACATACAACCAACAGAAACATAGCATACAACTACATACAACCAACAGAAACATAGCACACAACTACATACAACCAACAGAAACATAGCATACAACTACATACAACCAACAGAAACATAGCATACAACTATATACAACCAACAGAAACATAGCATACAGGCATCACACAAAACTATATACAACCAACAGAAACATAGCACACAAAACTATATACAACCAACAGAAACATAGCACACAAAACTATATACAACCAACAGAAACATAGCATACAGGCATCACACAAAACTACATACAACCAACAGAAACATAGCACACAACTATATACAACCAACAGAAATGTAGCACACAACTATATACAACCAACAGAAACACAGCATATAAAACTATATGCAACCAACAGAAACATAGCATACAGGCATCACACAAAACTATATACAACCAACAGAAACATATCGCACAAAACTACATACAACCAACAGAAACACAGCATATAAAACTATATACAACCAACAGAAACACAGCATATAAAACTATATACAACCAACAGAAACACAGCATATAAAACTATATACAACCAACAGAAACACAGCATATAAAACTATATACAAACAACAGAAACGTAGCACACAACTATATACAACCAAAGAAACTCACAAAACTATTAAAACCAACAAAAAACACAGCTAAAAAATTTAATAAAACCAACAGAAAAATAGCATACAGGCGTCACACACAACTATATACAACAAACCGGAAACGTAACACACAAAACTATATACAACCAACAGAAATATCGCACACAACTATATACAACCAACAGAAACATCGCACACAACTATAAAAACCAACAAAAATAGCACAAAAAACTTTACAACCAACGAAACATAGCATACAGGCACACACAAAACTACTACAACCAACAAAACATACCCAAAACACTACAACCAAAAAAACATAGCACACAACTATATACAACCAACAGAAACATAGCATACAGGCATCACACACAACTACATACAACCAACAGAAACATAGCATACAGGCGTCACACACAACTATATACAACAAACCGGAAACGTAACACACAAAACTATATACAACCGACAGAAATATCGCAACAAATTAAAAAACCAACAAAAATCGCACAAAACTATAAACAACCAACAAAACACGCATAAAAACTAATAACAACAAAAACGTACATAAAAAAAACTATTAAAAAACAACGAAAATATCACAAAAAACTATTAAAACCCAACAAAACGACATACAGGCATCACACAAAACTATATACAACCAACAGAAACATAGCACACAACTATATACAACCAACAGAAACACAGCATATAAAACTATATACAACCAACAGAAACACAGCATATAAAACTATATACAACCAACAGAAACGTAGCATATAAAACTATATACAACCAACCGGAAACGTAGCACACAACTACATACAACCAACAGAAACGTAGCATACAGGCATCACACAAAACTATATACAACCAACAGAAACATAGCACACAACTATATACAACCAACAGAAACATAGCACACAACTATATACAACCAACAGAAACATAGCATACAGGCATCACACAAAACTATATACAACCAACAGAAACATAGCACAAAACTATATACAACCAACAGAAACATAGCACACAACTATATACAACCAACAGAAACATAGCATACAGGCATCACACAAAACGATATATTATGTTCCGTATACAGGCATGGGTATACTATTATAGAGGAGGGTGTAATATTGTGCATTAATAAAGGTGGTACTGTGCTATAAAAGAGGTGGTACTGTGCTATAATAGAGGTGGTACTGTGCTATAATAGAGGGGGGTAGGTTTAAAATAGGGGGGATCTTTGCTATAAAAAGAGAAGATACTTTGCTGTAAGAGAGGTGGTACTGTGCCATAATATTGGGTGATACTGTGCTATAACAGAGGTGGTACTGAGCTATAAGATGGGTGATACTGTGCTATAATATAAGTAGTACTGAGCTATAAGATGGGTGATACTGTGCTATAATAGAAGTGGTACTGAGCTATAAGATGGGTGATACTGTGCTAAAATAGAAGTGGTACTGAGCTATACTATGGGTGATACTGTGCTATATTAGAAGTAGTACTGAGTTTAAAAATTGGTATTTTTGGCTAAGGGGGGGGGTCTATGCAAAAGTGGTGAACTGGGCTGAAATAGAGGTGGTACTGAGCTATACGATGGGTGATACTGTGCTATATTAGAAGTAGTACTGAGCTATAAGATTGGTGATACTTTGCTATAGGGGGAGGGTACTATGCAATAAGGGGTGATATTGTGCTGTAATAGAGGTGGTACAGAGTTATAAGCATAGTTGCCAACTTTTGAAAGTGAAAAAGGGGAAACTGTAGTGGGCGGCGCCGTAGCGCGCCGCGGAAAAAATTTGCATGGACACGCCCACTTGTCGGTATGCCACGCCCCTTCAAAAAAGCCCACCCACCCCCCTAACGCATAACGGTTTTTGGGAAAGAAAGCCAGGTAAATCCCTTTACCCAGGTGTAGCCCCCCAAAACCCAGGTATCCCCCTTACAGGTGGTAGACCCCCCCTTGTACCCAAGTAGATGCCCCCTCTGTACCCAGGTAACCCCAAATTTTACCCAGGTGATCCCCCCTTTTGTTAGCCAGGTAGGTGCCCCCCTTTGTTAGCCGGGTAGGTCCCCCCTTGTTACCAAGTATCCCCCATTGTTACCCGGGTAGTCCCCCCATCTGTTACCAGGTAGTCCCCCCCATTGTTGCCAGGATCCCCCATTGGTTCCGGTTGCCCCATCTGTTACCAGTAGTGCCCCATTTTCCCCAGGTAGTCCCCCCATTGTTGCCAGGTAGTCCCCCATTGTTTGCCGGGTAGTGCCCCCTTTTTTAGCCGGAGTGCCCCCATCTTTTACCCGGGTAGTGCCCCATCGTTACCGGGTAGTCCCCCCATGTTAGCCGGTTCCCCCATCTTTACCCAGGGTGCCCCATTGTTAGCCAAGAGTGCCCCCATCTTTACCAATAGTGCCCCCATTTTTAGCCAGGTTCCCCCATCTGTTAGCCAGGTAGTCCCCCCCTCTTTTGCCAGGTAGTGCCCCCATTGGTTGCCAGGTAGTGCCCCCCATTGTTTCCGGGGTAGTGCCCCCATTGTAGCCAGGTATGCCCCCTTTGTTTCGGGTATCCCCCCATCTTTTACCGGGTAGTCCCCCCCATCTTTTGCCAGGTAGTGCCCCCATTGTTAGCCGGGAGTCCCCCCCATCTGTTACCCAGGTAGTGCCCCCATCTGTTAGCCGGGTAGGCCCATCTGTTAGCCAAGTATCCCCCCATCGTTAGCCAAGTAGTGCCCCCATCTTTAGCCAATTTTGGCCCCTTTTGTTAGCCAGTAGTGCCCCATTGTTAGCCAGGTAGGCCCCCAGGGTTGCCGGGTAGTCCCCCATTGTTTGCAGGTGGGGCCTCCTATGTTGCCGGGTAGTCCATCTGTTAGCCAGGTAGTGCCCCCATCTTTTAAACCAGTAGTGCCCCCATCTGTTACCCAGGTATCCCCCCATTTTTGCCGGGTAGTGCCCCCCTGTTCCCAGGTAGGGGCCCCCAATCGTTACCAGGTATCCCCCCATCTGTTAGCCAGGTAGTCCCCCCTTTGTTGCCGGGTAGTGCCCCTTTTTTCCAGTATGCCCCCATTGTTGCCAGGTAGTGCCCCCTCTGTTCCCGGTAGTGCCCCCCCTGTTACCAGGTATGCCCCCTTGTTGCCAGGAAGTCCCCCCTTTGTTGAAAGGTAGTCCCCCCTTTTGTTCCCAGGTAGGGGCCCCCTTTGTTCCCAGGTAGTGCCCCCTCTGTTCCCGGTAGTGCCCCCTCTTTTTCCCAGGTAGTCCCCCATCTGTTAGCCGGTTTGTGCCCCCTTTTTTTTGCCGGGTATGCCCCCATTGTTCCCCAGGTGATGCCCCCATTGTTCCCGGGTAGTTCCCCTCTCTGTTCCCAGTAGAGCCCCCTAAAGCAAATAAAAATAAAATAATAAAATCCATCACCTCACCAGGCTCTGCCGGCGGCCACCCCTGCCATTCTTCAGGGGGAGGGGGAAGTGAGAGCACCGCGTCATCCCTGCGCGCGCGCACTTCCCCCTGCGCCGTGACCTGGTTTAGGGGCGAAACACACCGGCGCCGACATACAGGGGGAGGAGGGGGGAGGGAGCGATCCCTCCCCCTCCTCCCGCCAGTGAGACCGCGGGGGGGGTGAGGGGCCGCTGCGGCCCGTGCACCGCCTGTGGGCGGTCCCGGGGCGCAAGAGTAGGCACCCGCTACTCTTGCGCCGCGGTAATTTAAAGGACCCCCGGCCTGCAGGCGGCGGGGGGAATCCCAACCCCCCGGGGGGGCGGGAGGGGCCCCCAAAATTTAGCGGGCCCCCCCCGCAAAACGGGAGAGTTTGGGATGTATGGTTAAAGATGGGTGATACTTTGCAATAAGATAGGGTGATTCTGTGCTCTGCTATAAAATATGGTGGCACTGTGTTATAAGAACTGTGGTACTGTGCTGTAAGAAGTATGGTACTTTGCTGTAAGAGGAGTAATACTGTGCCACAAAAGGGGATGCTACTGTGCTACAAGATGGAGTGGCACTGTGCTAGAAGAGGAGTGGAATTGTGCTACAAGAGGGGTGGTATTGTGCTGTAAAATGGGTGATACAGTGCAATAAGATGGGAGAATACTGTGCTCTAAGAGGGATGGTACTGTGCTATAAGACAGAGTAATATGCCATTAGAGAGGTGGTATTGTACAATAAGAGAAGGTGATACTGTGCTATAAGAGAAATAGTACTGTGCTATAAGAGGGGTGATACTGTGCTATAAAAGGAGTGGCAGTGTGCAATAAGAGAAGGATAGGACCAGGGGTGCCAATATGGCAGGACTCCTGTCAGAGGCCCAATCAAAAAGGTGCCCACTGATATGTAAAAAAATAGGAACTAGTAATGGGTGGGGGCCCCTTTTGATTTGGCTGTATGGGGCCCTGAAACGGTTAAGAGATGACTGATGGCAGCCCTGGTAGTACTGTGCTATTATAATAATTAAATCCACACTGGAGGTCAGTTTCCGAGTTGATATTTAGCAGCACAGATATGTGATTTGTATATGTGATTTCCACATACCTAGTACTCTAATTCACTGTGGATTTTACTTGCGCACATCTGTAGGTAAAATCTGCAGATTTTCCATCCTATGTGAACTCACCCTGGGACAAGGGACGTAGCATGTGAGGTTGGACGGTGTAAGTGTAGCTTTAAAATGTTGTATCGCCTGACCCTGCACTAGAAAATCAATCTTCCTTATCCTAGGGAGTTATCCTGCGCCAGTAAAATCAATTTAATGAAAAACAAATTAACCTGCACTGTGGGAGGACGTCTATGAGAAAAGTGCAGCGTGCAGGAAAGTGAAGTCATGTGCAGCCATGAGACAGACAGTGAAGGAAATAATTATTTGATCCCTTGCTGATTGTGTAAGTTTGCCCACTGACAAAGACATTGCAGGGCGGCATGTATGAAGGGGGCTGCGGCAGATATCTGCCGTCTGTTCAGTCCGATTTCAGGTGCAGCCTCGTTCATACATTTTTAAATGTGCGTCACGCCATTATCGGGTGCATTACAGAGCGCCTGCAGCACTTTGTAATGCGCCTGATCTTGGGGGCGTGCGGGAGGTGGGGCGCATTAGAAACGTAGCATAGCTACATAGTTATAGCTTCAGTAAGTCAATTCTAGGTGCAATACAGCTGGAACAGGTAGAGCACTTTCAAAGGGGTTTACCTGAGCCAGAACTCTCGTACAAGCGCTAGAATGCGCCTGATTATGACCCACAGTAGAACAGGTTCATAAATCAGGTGCATTCTAGCCTATTTTTTTTTGCGCATGAAATTCGGCGTCTAAACGCAAAATTTCATACATGCCGCCTGAACAGTCTAAAATTTTAAGGGTAGGTTAATTTTAATATTGAGAGATAGAATATCAAACGTAAAATCCAGAAAATCACATTGTATAAATTATATAAATGTATTTGCATTTTGCAGTGAGAAATTAGTATTTGGTCTCTCAAAAATAACAAAAAAGACTTAATACTTGGTGGCAAAACCCTTGTTGGCAAGCACAGCAGTCAGATGTTTTTTGTAGTTGATGATGAGGTTTGCGCACATGTCAGGAGGAATTTTGTTCCACTCCTCTATGCAGATCATCTCTAAAACGTTAAGATTTTGAAGATGTCGCTTGGCAACTCGGAGCTTCAACTCCCTCCATAAGTTTTCTATGGGATTAAGATTTGGAGACTGGCTAGGCCACTCCATGACCTTAATGTGCTTCTTTTTGAGCCACTCCTTTGTTGCCTTGGCTTACGTTTAGGGTCATTGTCTTGCTGGAAGACCCAGCCACAACCCATTTTTAATGTTCTGGTGGGGGGGGGGAGGTTGTCATCAGGATTTTACGGACATGGCTCCTCTATTCTCCCATTGATCAGTGAAGAGTCCCGTCCCCCTTTGCAAAAACCCCCAAAAAAACAAA
>JAODAL010023413.1:0-62722 GCA_025379985.1 Phyllomedusa bahiana | reverse complement strand
AACCCAGAAAAATACAAGAAAATAAAAAAGAAAGAGGAGGGAAAACCCCCCCCACACCCCAAAATAGGGGAAAACCCCTAAAGGAAGCCCGGGCAGCACCAAAAAAAACAGGGGGTCGGAGGAAACCCCAAACCCTATGTGGGGAATGTGAAAGACGGCAAGTCCGGGGCCCCCGTGTACCCCCAAAATGAGAAAGAGCAAAAAAACCCGGGGTTGTAAAAACCTTATATCTTAGGGGGAGAAACAGGGGGAGAAAAAAAAGGTGACCAAGCATAACCAGGGGGTTGGCTCAAATCACCCTTTCAGGAGCCTAAAAAAGGGGGAAAAAAGAAAAAAGAAAGCCCCGATGACAAGTGAATATCAAGCCCTTGGGGCAAACAGGTTTTGGCATCAGACGGGGGTAAAAACCAAAATGGGTAAGTCTGTAGTTACGAGGCCCGATGGGTTCGGGTCTATGGGAAAGGGGTTCCCGAGTCAGTGGGGGGGGGTCGCAATAAGCCCGGTGCCCTGTGTTGTTCCTCGGAGGGGAAAGGGGAAAGGCACCCGGAGCGGATTCAAAAATTTGTAAGTCCTCAGGAACGGGGGGACATCCTCGGAGGCAGCGTGAAAGATTTCCCCCCCTCGGGCGATGGGGGCCCAAATGGGCCCCCCCAACGGTTGGGAATTCTCTACCCCGTGACAGCAAGGATGGGGTTTGGCTTTGCCCCTGAGTAGAGTGTGAGGGGATATCGGGGAGATCTGTATCGGATGATCTTTTAAATGACGGGCTTATTGTTTGGAGCCTTTGAATCCCCTTTTTGCAAAAAAAATAATCCAAAATAATTTTTTCCCTTTTGGGGGTCGTTGTGGGGGGGGCGCAGCGTCTATCCCCCTGCCTTTTAAATTTAAAGTATTGGGTCACCTTAGAATGCTTTGAAAATGGGAAAAAACTAAAGAGTAAGCTGGGCCTTGGTATCGACTCTGGCAGACCTAACCTAAATTATTTTGGCCCTCTATTTCAACTCATCTAGGTGCTCTGGGGGAAAAGTGGGAAGAATCTGTGGATCACTTGGAGAGCAGAAAAAGAATAGAAGAAGAATCCTGAACTTGCTGCAGAGAGTCCCTTAGTAGTAATGATGAGAGATTGTGCGAATTGGGCAAAATTCCATCGGAACCCCCAGAAACCTGTAGACATTGATGAAAGGCCCTGTTTTGTGGGGAAAGGTTTTTGAAGAAGAAGCCGAAGGTTTAAGGTGCTGGTTTATCCGGTCCGGGGGAAGTGGTGCCAAACTAGCGAACCCACGCCGGAAAATCAAGCTATCTCCAGAAAAACAAGCCAGGGTGATGGAGTGCCGCTGTGTGACTTGAAGGAATGATGCATGCGGCGGGCCACAGCGAGGAGTGGGGCAGAGGAGAGGACCCCCGCTTTTTAGCACAGGATTGGGGGGAGAAACCCGTCGAGCCCTCACTCGGGGGGCCGGGGGGAAACCCGGGGCCCGCCGGTTGCTTGGGGGTGCTTTTGCGGTGGTGCCCCCCCTGAGGAGCGGTGACCGGCAGGGGACCCAGCCCCCGCTCCAAGGGAAAAAAGGTACTCCGCTTTTGAGTCACCCGCCGCAGGCGGGGCCCCGGTCTCTGTGGGCGAGGGGGTCTGGGGTAGGGGAGGTGCCCCCCGTTTCCCAGGGGGTTTTGGGAAGCCTCCTATGGTGGGTCTTTGAGGCCTGTGGTGAATGCTTGAGTGGACGGACCTGTGGTAAATGAGTGCCCGGGCCACAAAGCCCTTGGAACCCCGTGAGGGTGATTCAGAGGAGGATCCCCCAGATTCACGCAGAGTCCCTGACATCCCGTTTGTGGGGGGATGGATGCGGCTCCCCGAAAGGACGCTGGGGAAGGGGACTCGGCCGGTGTCCTGAGGGGCCCCAGGGGGGAGTGAGGGAGGGGTCCCAGGGGCTGGGGGTGAGTACCTGCCGGGATCGTGGTCCACATCCTCCTGCTGTGGCACTGGGTCCTGCCCGACGTGATGAGCTGGCCCGGGTCAGCTGGGGAGCGGATGAAGTCGGGGTCACGTGACGCCTCGTGCTCCCGGACCCCTTTTTTGGCGGCCCGCCTTCTGAAGGAGGGAAGGGGGGGCGCTCGCCGGGGGTTAAACCCCCAGGTCCCGATGTCCGGGTTTGGTGGAGGCGGGGGGGATCCCCCGGGTGCCGGCCCCGCAGGTGAGTCAGGGCCTCTGGACACTCGCGCCCCCGGAGTCGTTCCCCCAAAATGGCCCGCGGGTAACAGCGGCGCCGGGACACTACAGCCGCCTGTCTGCCTTGGTGGGGATGCAGGCTCCGTTCTATCTCCCCGTCCCCCGGGTGGATGGGAAGGCCTGCAGGGGGCCGGGTTAGGGCCCCATCGCGGGCTGGCGGCCTCTTGGGCGGTTGCTGTGGGGGAAAACTTCTGCCCCCATTAAGGCGCTGTATTTTCCAAAATACTGGTTATGTCCCCCCCCCCCCGGGGGGTGCGGGATCAGCGGGGGCCCTTTTGTTCTTTTTTTATGATTCCCATGGAGAAAGGGGATGGTTCCGGGGGTAAGAAGGGGGCAGAGGAGTCACAGAATGTTCCTCACCGGCCATGTCAGGACACGCCCCCCCGTCCACATGATTTTAATCTTACATTTTTGCCAGGAACAGTCAATAAAAAGAATGCCCTGGTGCTATACAATTTTTTTGGGTGCACTGCCCCCTCCTTTGTGTAATGACGGGAATAGTAAAAAGGGGCAAAATGGCCCGCATAATAATCAAAATTTTTTATCCAAAAAAACTTCAAGCTTATTTTGACTTTTTTATATTTTTGTATTGTCTGGGAAGTCATCATTTGATGATAAATCAAAAGTGTCTCAATGTTTTTTAGCTTTTCTCACTTTCCTTCCCGTTTTTTTTTCTTCCTTTTTAACTTAAATTTTACCCCAAATTTATTTTTCAAATACTTTTTAACTATTTTCCTACCAATTTTTTTTTTAAATCTTTTTAAAAATTAAAATAATCTATAAAAATTTTTTTTTTTTTTTTTATTTCCAAATTAAAATTATTAATTGGGTTATTGTCTAACAAAGGGAATGGGATTTTCTATGAGATGGTTTTTTGATGAAGAATTTCTCATACTTAATTTCCTCTGTGGTACTGCTGAGATCAATAAACTTCTGAACATTCTAGGTCACTCCAAACCATTACACATAAAAAAAAATGGTGAGAGTTAGCATTGAGAGACTTTGGTGTTCTTGAATGGGCGGTTGAGTCATTTAGATTATTCAAGTCTGCCAGAGATATATGAATAAAAATGCATGATGTTTAACCTACATCTTGGATTCATAATCCGTTGTTGAAAGGTGCTGCTTAATTGTGCACTTGGTTGGTTATAGGTCATAGTACTGAAGTGGAGCGCGGTGAAGCTCAGTAGCAAGTAAGGTTTCTGCCTATTGTGCCGTTAAGTCCTTTCTGATTTTCAGCCCAATGCAACTCCGCCCCAATCACTGCACTGGAGCAGAGCTGTAATACTAGACACAACTCGGAGAGAGATGTTGTTTCTAGTAAAAAGCAGATGTATTTTTCTCATACCAGAGCTCCATTTTAAGGATTAATATAGTAATGTGCCAAGAAAGCACTTCCTCCACTGGATTTTGGACTTTATGGTGGAAAGCCCAAAAAATTTTTTTTTTAATATTTTAAACCACATTATAGCCATAAAACTTCTCAAAAGGGAACTACAAAGCGCCATTGATGTGTGGCCTCTGTGCCAATTTCTGCAATCCTTAAAGTAATGCGTGCAACACAGATGGAGGAATACTTATCCTATAACCACTCAGTTGCCCACTACTCTATACGAAGTCTCTGTTATTTAACTTCGAAGTCATACCTGTACTTTAAGTGACTTTTCATAATAAGCTACATGAAGAGAAGCGTTCATGCCGGCCATTATACACACATGGAAAAAATTGTTGGCGCCCTTCTATTAAAGAGAGAAAACCCTCAATGGTCACTGAAATAACTTGAAACTGACAAAAGTAATAATACATTTAAATTAACTGAAAATCAGCTAATAAGATTTAGAGATTGCTTTGGAATTTGTGTTTCAACCGGAAAAAAAAAAGATTGAAAATAATTTGACTATAGGGACATGTTAAATTAAGGTGTGTCCTATAATTAGCAAACTTGTAATCAGTCAGTCTGCCTATTTAATGGGTGAAACATAGTCACTGTGCTGTTTGATATCATTGTGTATATCACAATGAACATGGACCAAATTAAGCTATGGAAAAGCTAAGGAGAGAGTTGTCTCAGGAAACTATAAAGAAAATTATAGTCAAACATGTTGAAGGTAAAGGCTAAATGACCATATCTGAACAACTTGATTTTCCTATTTCTACAGTTGCACATATTATTTTAGAAGTTTAAAGTTAATGGAACTGTAGCCAAAATCCTTGGATGTGGCCACTAGAAGAAAATTTATTACATAATTGATATTCAACTTACAGGGAACCAGTCATTAAACATTGTCTGATCTGCTAGTTGGATGTTACAGAGCAGCAAAAGATAAGCAGATTAAATTGTAATTTTGTGGAGTAAGATTTAGTAGAACTTGGAGTTTATTTGTTGAACGTGTGCTACTTATTCTGGACTAAAGAGTTCAGTGGGAGGTCTTATCAGTGATTAACAGAGATACCTGTCAGTCACTGATAAGACCTCCCACTGAACTCTTTAGTCCAGAATAAGTAAAATGAATAAAGTGTAACTTCTGCTGAATCTTTCCAAACAAGACTAAATAGCCATCTGATCTGCTCTTCCTGCTCTGTTGCATGCAACTGGTAGATCACATAGCATGATCAATGTGACGGGTTTCCATTAAATATTGTAGGGGCAGAGATGGTATTGAATTATGTCCTGTGAACGCTTTCCCTTATTGCCCTTGGCTCGAAATATTAAACACTAACTTAAAATTAGCTTTACACCTTTCTTTTTCATCTTTTTTTTTCTTTCTTTAAAAATTCTGTTATATATGAGCTATACAACACTTTAAAGAAGCAGTCCAAATTACTCAATAGACATTAGCACTGAACTACGTTTCCCAGCTGTGGAGTAGTTCACTTGGGAGTTATCAATGCTTGTCAATATATTATTGAACATGCACTAATGAATTATTTATGTGTATGTATATATGCATTTCAGTAGTCTGCATCCTGTAATTCTCCAGATATTGTTACACTATACAGCTGGAGAGTCACAGACTGCAGATTATTTAGATTGTAAATGCAAGATAGAGTGCAGTATAAAATACCATGATAAGGTATGTAACTGTGGAAGAAGGATTTTTAACTAGATGGCATAGCCCCTGAGCCCACAACTTGTAAGGGCTCCTGCACACTGCTATATTGCACAGATCTGTTATCCCCAAAACTAGTGGCCAATGCTGTGTCTTTGAGTGCATTGGATTCTATATGAGAAAACAAAATGATGGCAGGTTCCATTGCAAGCCATGTTGTAGAACTGTTTTTCCCTAGACCGATCTAGAGAACAGTATATTAAAGGTATTTTGCCACTTGGCAAAATCCCTTTCTGGGGTCAGCTCGTAGCTCACTACAAACTAGCCTCAGTGAACAGGAAGAGGGCCAAGTTTGCGCAGTTCTCCTCATTCTTTTCTATGGCTGTTCTGATTATAGCCAAGTGTGCTTGATTATATTCGGAGCTACCATAGACATGAATAACGGACAGTTTCAAGCTGGCATCAGAAAGGGATTAAGCCAAGTGGCATAACCCATTTAAGGTACCTTGGCACTATGAAGTGACACACAGTGTCTATAGCATCTTGATATATACATACCTAATATGGCCTATGCCTTATGTATTTTTAAATGCATGTATGTAAGAAGAGGATGGATTATTTGATATCCATTTTAGTTACCGTATATACTCGAGTATAAGCAGAGTTTTTCAGCACAAAAAAATTCCTGAAAAAGCCCTCCTCGGCTTATACTCGAGTCAGCCATTGGCGTCCAGTCGCTGCCATGGTCCGGGTGCCGGCGGCGATATCTTCAGCTGTATGTGCCTCTTCTGGGAGTGCATACAGCTGAAGACACTATTGCGCTCCCTGCTCTACAGAGGACTCCGGAAGCCCGCAAGCCTGCGCGGCCTGATGACATCACGCCCCCTGTGCTGGGAAGAAAATGGAGCGCATCGGAGTAGCAGGGGAGAAAGGTGAGTATTTATATATTTTTTTTTAAAAACCTGCTATACCTGCTTATTGGTGACATTAAACTGCCGATACCTGCCTATGTAATTTTATTGGTATCCATTTTTATTTTGGAAATTTACCAGTAGCCGCTGCGTTTCCCACCCTAGGCTTATACTCGAGTCAATAAGTTTTCCCAGTTGTTTGTGGTAAAAATAGGTGCCTCGGCTGATATTTGTGTATCTGCCTGGGGCCTTGCTCTCTCAGGAGACCCATGACCATCTGAACTCCTACGAAGTATTTCCTAACCGACTGCTTTTATGCTTGTAAGGGCATGTCCCCACTGCATGGGTTTTCGGCCGTTTTTTCAGCCGGTTTGCGGTTTTTCAGACCGCCTGAAAAACCGGCCGAAAACGAGCACAATGGTGCTCTATGGAAAACCCATGCAGCAGTCCCCACTGCACGTGTTTTCAGTCGGGCGGTTTTTTCACCCACGGTCCGGCCGCAAAACATTCAACAAGCACAATCTTCCGTCCGGTTTTCGGACGGAATCTGTGAATGTGAAGGGGGAGGGCTTTTCTCTGCTCGTCGCGGAGAAAAGCCACAACCCCTCCCCCCGCGGCCGTGGGGACGGCCGCAAAACAGGACAAATACCGGCCGGCAAACCGGTATTTGTCCTGTGCCGTGGGAACGCACCCTAAGAGGGGTTCACTGTCTCTTTGTTGCCCATTTGACAATCTCTTCAATGTTTTAGTGCCCTTTTTTTACAGAAGGGTGGTAAAGCATATGTTCATTTGCCATTACTTTCCCTGTTAGAATCCTTTTGTTTAGTGTCTTTTTTTTCTAATAGCCATTCAGCGCCACTTTATTGCTGCTGATGATACACATAGCATAGTTGGAGGTAGCCTGAGTTTTGTGACTGGTCTAGAGGCCTATCATACACTTAATCCAACGATTCTTTTTTAACCAGCACTTGTTGGTAGAAGCTTAATGCCATATGGATATGTTTGATATATGCTTTGTGGATGTAAATATCCCATTTGATACTATGAAAAGAGCAAACGTTTCTCAGCAGCATAAAACCTTAGTGGCTATAAATTCATATTTCAGCAATCGCTTTTGCAATCTGTAATTTAGAAAATTGTGCATTCGTAGCACATAAAATTGACCTTTACTACTCTCTGGGGACATTCTTTGAGAAGATCCTCTTACAAGTAATGTAAATACGGTAGTCTGTTTCTGATATCAAAGGAAAAATGAGATTTCAATTATTTTGATAGTTGAAAAATAATCTTAGTTCTATTTTCTTCCTCCACAAACCTGTATCAATTCCAGGCACTGTGGAGCTATATACAGGATGGTGTTTCACTGGCAGAGAGCATGTGCGGACTGTAAACTAGATGCTGTTTAGCATCTCTTGCTGTGTAGTAATGTCATCTGTTTTGTAGCAGGTTCATACAGTAAGGCATACATTTTTTAGGATCATGATGTCTTATTGATTCTAATCTAATGACATCAGAAATATGCATTTTTCACGGTTTATTGCCTTTTCTTAGAGTATGTGCAGAAAACCTGAAGGTAAAAACACCATTTTTATTTGTTTCAGACACTAGTATGTAAGTCGGAACGATGTAAGTAGGGGACTGCCTGTGTGTGTGTATGAATGTGTATATAGTATATTAGTTTATATATAGTATAGTATAATATATATATATATTTATATATTTTATATATATATATATATATATATAAAATATATATATTTATTTATTTAATTATGAATTTAAGAATTGGGTGTCAGCCTGATTTCATGTTGTGTAGTGGTTACATTGACTAGTAGTTACATTACCTATGCATCTGATAATACTAGACAAATAGACAAACCAATGAACTTGTTGTTTGTTCTTTTAATAACCAGAGACCATGTATTTTTAATTGCAGTGGAAAGCAGTACAAATTAAATTAATTCAATAAATTAATATTAATCTTCCTCCTTCATTTGGCTGTCATGGTACCAACCTTAGTTTAGGACCTTTTTTAATGTCATTGTGAGAGAAAACATATATAAACTTTCTAAATGTATAGCTATAGTGTACTGCAAGAGCAGACTTACCATTGGTGAAATGTCTGCAGCTGCACATGGGTCCAGTAGGTAAGTGGGGCCCTGTCACATTTATAAGAAGTTTTCTTTTGTCTATTAGACTGCAGGTAAATAAGTGAGCTTATCAGTTTCATGGGTAACAATTACTGGTAAGAGAGATATCAGGGGTGCTATATGATGAGATATTGGATAACAAAGAGCCCATATTCCTTTCTTTCACAGGATCCCTTAGCTGCTTGTGTCCTCCTCTGTTGGTTTCTTAAAGGGATTTTCTCACCACAGTGATTAGCTTTAACCAAATACTATACATTGCTGTTCTGATTTTGCTTTGTTTAGGAGATAATGGAGATTTTATCTACTGCTAGTGTACACAAGTTTCTCTAGGTTACCAATCACTTCTTCCTGCTCTGATTGTCCCTCTCTGTCTATGGTGACATCACACCCTGCTGAGTGTTATCAGTAGCACAGGAGCTTGTCCATTTAAATTAATGACAAGCTTTAAGCCTTTAGAGCTCTCTAGTCATATCCACTACAGTTTATAAATCACCTCACTCATGTCACTGGATCAGGCTCAGCTGGGAACAGCAGAGCTGAAATGCCAATCACTGCTATAGAACTACCCACAACCTAACCAGGAAGTATGCTGAAACTGCCTGTGACACAGCGTGGTGAGACAACCCCATTTAACTGTTTGATGATGCTGGAGAGCAATGAAGTAATAGATGTTTTCTTCGATTCAAACTGTAAATTTTTTTCTATTTAATTATAGCAACTTCTTGAATCAATGGTTGATGCAGCTGAGAACTTATGTCCAAATGTGATGAAAAAGGCTCATATTCGCCAGGATCTAATTCAAGCCAGCACTGAGAAGATATCGATTCCTCGCAGCTTTGTAAAAAATGTCTTACTGGAGCAATCTGGAATTGATATTCTCAACAAAATAAGGTAAGGGATGCATTATGGTGCATGGAGTTAAAATAGTCTTCGGTTTATTGTGATCTCCAACACTTCAGATTTTTTTTAAAACTTGAAACAACATATTTTTCACTTAAAATGATACATTCTCTCAGTTTAAACTTTCAATTTGCGATTTGTGTTCTATTCTGAATATAATATTAGATGTTGGCACCTCCACATCATTGCATTCAGTTTTTATTCACAATCTGTCTAGTGTCCCAACTTTTTTGGAATTGAGGTTTTTATTTTACATGAGAAAAATATATATATATATATATATATATATATATAATTTTATATATATAATATATATAATATAAAATTATATAATATATAAAAAAATGTGTATATATATAGATTTATATATATAGATTTATTTATATATATATATGTGTGTGTTTGAAACGGTGTATATAAATTGGGTTATATATAGATACTTACCTTATGTAACATGAAATACTCTTTTTATATAAACCAGGGGTCTTAAACTCCGCCAGGTAGATGGGCTGCAAATAGAAAAAAAAGAATTAAATTTGGCAGGCCACACTCCTTTAAAATTTGGTACAATGAAAAATTATTGCCCAAGTCTTCAAGCATGCGGAGATGTCAAATATGGGTACATTCTTAAATTTTTTAATGTTTTTTTTGTGGGATATGTATATAATTGGGAAAGGGTGGTATGTAGTTTTTACGTTATTTATTTTACTTTACTTCAGACTGAATAATTGTTAGATCGGTGTTCTAATTCATTGCAATATATGACTTTACTGCAATGTATTATTTACCTGTGAATTAGATTGTCATGCCCTGACCCTGGCAAGCTTACATTCCAGACAGATTGGAGACTGCTGTTTAGACCTCTGAGTGCCAGGGCAACCATTGGCACTCCATGATCGCATAGCAGGATGCCAATGGAGGACATAGGGATTCCCTTCCTCTGTCAAATCCTTTACATACCATGGTTGCTATTGACCATGGCATCGAAGGGTTTAAGCATCTGGGATCGGAGTAAACTCCTATCCTGGCCATTAGAGCAGGACACTGGCGATCCCGCAGATGACAGCCCTTGCCTTAGGGCTCCATGCTGTCTGTGGGCCTTGTGTGTGAGGCCCCTTATGTATGCCAACATTTTCCTATGTTATTGTCAAAAAGCAGACAAGGTACAGTCATTCTAGGCATTAGAAGTTTTTTGGAAGGTTTGTGCATTGATTGGCAATCCTTAGCATACACTTGCATAGCACCACAACATATGTACTGCATTACCCTCCACCATGCCTGTCATAGGAGTGTGGCTGTGCTGGGTACTCAACCTTACTCTGCTCCAGTCATCTGAATAGAATGAGGTATGGTATCAGGCAAAGTCCAACACCATAACAAAGGGGCAGCACAGTTTTAAGTGAGCACCATGTCTCCTTTGTTTTGATAACTAGTAGACATGCTCGTGACCACCATCCCCCCATGATCATACATTTATGGGCTAAAAAAAAAAGAAAAATCTATTTAAGCTGATTAATGTCAGCCTAGCTCCGATATCTCCACTTTGACAGGACTTGGAACACTTTTCTAATCCCTCATCATGTAATGTTTGAGATAATATATAAAATTTGCATGTGTGTACTGTATGTACACATCATTTTTATTTTATTTTTTGCATTTCTTCTGGACATTAATTAAAGCACTTGGAGTTGTTGATGTGCAGCTGCTATCTCGCCAATATTCCCATTAAATTCAAATGCCAATGGGTATGTAAAGAGAAGGCTGGATTTTTCAAAGCATTAGGTTGTCTTTTTTTTCCAATGAGTGGGTGAACCATGGTTATGAATATTTCATGGTTCCTAAAGTGTCACATCAAAAATAATAATAGGATAAGATGTGAGGCTTTTTATGTGTCTCCTCCAGTGCTGCCTCAGATGATAACATGAAGCTTAGGATCTTTTGCTGCTGATTAAATTTTCAACCCATAAGATGCCCTTAAAACCATTTTATCAAGGCTTTTCCTGACCTTGTTTCACTAAACACATTTCACTCAAGATTTAAACGCTGTTTGTTTTCTTTCATGCTAACTGTGATTTAATTTTTTCTGGCAGTGTCTAAGATAGCATAAACGTGTCTGCGAGTGTCTTCCTAATCCTCCAAGCCTTCATCTTCATATCAGTCATCCAGAAAGTGAAACCTCATGCGTCATTTCTTTGTATTGTGCTTAAACAATGACTTGGGAATAATCCCAAGTAACAAATACTGGGATGACTCCCATAGGCTTTAATATGAGCAAGGTATATATAATTAAACCAACATAAATTATGAATTACAAATAGGAGAGTTTTAATGTCTTGCTATTTTAAATTAATTACATAGGAGTCTGGATAAAATACTCCCTGTCTTACCATATACAATGATGCTAAAAAAAAAAAAAGATCTTAATGGAAGTACAGACTGTTGGCTATCCATTATTTGATTATAATCTCTTCCAGTGTCCTCAAAGATTACATCATAGAGAAGGTACCTGTTCCATGTTATACTGCCCATACATTTAATGTCTGTATGTTTTCTTCACAGCGAAGTTAAACTTACTGTAGCATCTTTCTTGACTGATCGGATTGTTGATGAAATCTTAGATGCTCTTTCAAGCAGCCATCATAAACTGGTGAGTCTTGTCTGTAATGCTTTCTCTATGTGTAGGGGATATGAAGGTAGTTAGCTTTATAATAATATGGTGAAGATAGAAGAGCAGATGTGGTAGTTTCCTTTGCGTAGAATTATTACAATTGGTTTATTTTCTATGGTACTTTATCATGTTATATATCTTTAGAGATCTTTGCAAACTATAAAAGTAGGCTGTGTTCATGCAGATCGGTAATGGGGTGGCAAAAACCATCATTGCTGTTCAATGTGAACTCGGCACAAAGGTAGATGTGATATGATCTATATAATGTCGCATTGTTTGATGAATCATTGATGCCCCATATAATCATCAACCCAATGTCCTACCTAACATAACAGGTTCCAACAAAATATGGCTGTAGTTGTGTGGAATAGAATCGAAGTTTATGGACCAGAAGTTCATGCAGTTGGAACATTTAGGGCATGTTCACACGGCGTTTTTGGACGAGGTTTACGCAGCGTTTCCCCGCCCAAAAACTCGTCCAAAACGCCCGCAGTTCCTTTTAAATTTATTCTGTTTTAAAACCTTTGTGGTTTTACACACGATGAGGTTTTTACATGCTTCTTTGTAAGCAATGAAAAAGAAGTGTCATGTCAAGTCTTGAAGCGCATTTTCGGCGCGGTTTTCGCCCAGGTTTTGTCCTGGCTATTCATTTGTATGGGTGAAAACCTTGTCGAAAACCTGATCCAAAACCTGATCTAAGCCTCGTCAAAAACCTCGGCTGAAGAAGCGGGTTTCAGACGAGGTTGTGATGTGGTGTGGATGAGGTTTTTCGGTGAGGAAACGCTCCGAAAACCTCGTCCAAAAATGCCGCGTGAACATGCCCTTATAGTTCAAAGGTCACAGACATCTTCCAACTTGTGAGACACATTTGATTCAAACATAAAGGGAAGAAATGTTAAATCTGCAAAACAAGAATTCGCAACAGTTGCTGTAGTTCCTAAAAAATTTTTGAATAAATTAGACACTGTTATACCATAAAGAAATTGCACTGTCTAATGATTAGAATGTGTCTACAAAAAATGTTGATTTGCCTATGAAAATATGGTCCATATGCACACATGACGTTCCTATGGTGAGGTACACATAAACTTTAAAAGTCGCTGGTTAAGGATCACTCGCACATAAGGATAATATATTGTATAACATCTATTAGATAATAAGTGTTATTGAAGAATCGAAAAGGAAAAACCTCATTGTTGTGAATGAGCTTTAATAGGGTAATGGTACATCAGCCCTTTTCCACAAAAGGAAAGGACATAAAGCAATGTAGTCACAAAGACAAATATGCCGGATTGGGAGGGTACTATGTTGGTCCTCATGTTAGACCTTTAACCTAGGTAAGATTGAAATTTGAAGGAGGTTTAGCCTTGGGAGGCCTGGCATACAAACCAAGGTATGAGAATTTGAGAGGAGATACATTTTTTATTCCTTAAAAGGTACTCCATCTTTGAGACCTTTTAAAAAGGTATACAGTTCCACTGCACACTATCAACTGCATAAAAAGCTGTTAGAAACTTTTGAAGAATCCTCTTTTAGCAGTTGACGGAGATCCAAGTATCGTTCAAAGAAAAGTGTACACCAGGAAACAGTACCAAGGTGGCAGGTAGGGATTGTAGTCAAGTAGTACATGGGTCAAGACCAGCCCAATATGGTGATATACAGAGAGCTGAAAGATAAAGGCAGTCAGCCAAAGTCAAATATTCAAGCCAGGTTGATAATAAGAGAAATCGGGACCAGACACTTTGAATAACGGCAAGAACCCTAAGGGTCCTTTATAAAACTTAGAGAAGGCACTTGGCATTTTGTCAATGACATGGCATCTCATGGTGTTCAGAAGGCCCAGAATGCCCTGTAGTGACGGACAGCCCAAGAGTCAGCACAATGCAGGACAGTGTAGTCAGGGAAAGAACTTCCTGACCATCACTCACAGCTCTGCCAGATCTGAAGCATAATACCAACACTAACACAAGTCCTACAACACAGGTTAGAAAAATTGGAAGATGGATTGACGATGCACACTAGAACTACTTTTTAGAGCATTTTGTCTTGTGTAGAGTGAAGTTGGGAAGCCAGTAATCATATTGAGAGCAACTTTTTTATCATTTGTAAATTTCTATTATTTTCCCTTTTCCAAAGAGCCAAGAATGGCAGTGATGGAGCTGTCCAAGATGTCTGTAACAAGTACAAAAGCCTTGCAGTCAGAAAAAAAGTGAGATAGACCTAAAACAGTTAGGAGAAGATCTAAGTTGACTTCTAGGTATATGAGATGTGAAGAAAAATCTTAATTATGTGTATGTTAGCTTAAATTGGAAGGTATGGACTTTGGGGCGTGTAATTCCTGAGAGAATGCAATTTCAGAAACCTGAAGGATGTGATAAACCCTAATGTCCTCAGAAACATGACCCAGAGGAAACTTCTGTAGATGTATCTAGGTAGAAATAAAAATGGAAACAGAGGGATCAGGAGGCCCACAGCCTTGAACAAATGAACCACAAGTACCAGAGTATCCCGGGAATGGTATAGATGATAATGGTAATTAATCCTGTTATGTCTTATAGAGCAAGACCACATGGAAATCTGAGACCTTAGGACTTAATTTACCAATAGTGGTCAACGCTCTGTTTTCTAAAACTGAGCTCGTAATCAAGTGCATTTTGATTTAACACCCCTATCACGACCTTCTGCCGAACCATAACTCGCAGTGGGTTTTGGGGGTTCACGGCGCCCCCACCTGGACGTATGGATATCGTCCTGCGGATCTCGCGATCGTGCCGCGGGGGTGGTCGCTGTTATTTTAGCAGCTAGACAATCCCGATAACATCGTCGGCCCCCGAGCCCCTGATTCTGCGTCTGCCCGGGGGGGGGGGGCCCCGGTTAACAACCCCTTAATTATCGCGACGTTCCGGGTCGCAATAACTAAGAAGACGCAGGAGGGGATCGCACCTCCTGCGTCTACTGTCGTCGGTCAGCACGCACGGGAATCGGGTGATCCGTGCAGCTCCTGCCTCCCTACAGACACCACGAAAGTCAGCAGAATTTGCTACCGGGTATCTATGCTACTGTTACACACGCCCGTTCGGGGCTCGCGTTGGGCCGCTGTGGTCATTAGCCCCCGCCATCGTGACTGACATTAACTCCCATAGGAACCATCAAAGCAACAAGCTAATGTAACTTATTCCTAATTGAATGAGAGATCTAAAGGATCTCTCATTCAATCCCCTATGGATAAAGGTAAAAAAATAACGTGAAAAAAGTGAAAAAAAATTTAAAAAAAAAGTAGAAAAACATGATAAAACACAAACACAAAAAATAAAATACAAATACGTACAAACAACCGCCCTTTTCCCCTTATACAAACAGCCAATTGCCCCAAAAAAGATCAAAAATAAATAAAGTACCCAAATTTGGTATCGAACCGCGTGCGTAACGACCTGCACCCTATAAATCAGTCAATTTAATTAACCCGTACGGTGAAGCCGTAAAAAAAAACCAAAAAAAGCTAATCACAGATTTAAGATTATTAGTATCATCCCGGCAGCACATAAAAATGGAATAAAAAGCGATCAAACTCCAATAAACGCCAAAGATGTACCCCATTAAAACGTCAGATTCAACCCGCATAAAAAAAAGTCCCCATTAACAGCTTCGTAAACTGTAAAAATAAAAAAAGTAAATCACTCCAGAAAGAAATCGATTGCCATAAATAATGTTTACACACTAAAAACACTATATCTTATTTTTTTTTTTTTAAAGTGCTTACAGGCTTAAAAAAAAACTATATAAATAGTATCGCCATAATCGTAGCGACCCATAAGAGTAAGAGCTAACTTACACGAACTGCATGGTGAGCCTCTGTTTTAAAAAAAAAAATATAAAACGACTACTAGGCTTGCAGTATATACTTCACCCGGCCACCACAAAAGGATTTCAAAGCTAACAAAAATCCTTAGTTCCCCCCCAAAAATGATACTAATAAAAACGTCAACTCATTTCGCAAGATACGAATCCCTACACAGCTCCTAGCACAGAAAATTATAAAAGTTATGGCTCCGGACTAAAAAACGTATTTTTATCGTGGTTGAAAAAATGTTTTTTAAATTGAAATAAAAATGACTAGCAGTAAAAACATAAAAAAATATACAAAATGGTATCGTGTAATCTGATTGACCTGCTGATTAAAGCTTTACATGTCATATAAACCGAGTACGTGAACCGCTATAAAAAACTAAAAATAAACAAACACTACAGATTGCAGTATATGATTCAAAACATCTCAAAAAAACCCATAATAAAACATTAACATAGCAACATATTCACCGCATAATGGTACCAATAAAAACGTTCAACGTCATCCCCGCAGAAAAACAAGCCCATACACAGCTCTGCTCACAGCAAAATAAAAAGTTATGGCTGTCAAATAGACACACAAAAAAAACAATTTATATATAGGACGTATTTCTACTGTTTTAAAAGTAATAAAACAAGAAAAAACTATATAAAATCTATATCATTGTAATTAGCAAAACCTAGCCGACCCCCCATTGTAGAAGTTATCACAACATTTACACTGCACGGCGAATGCTGTAAATTGAAACCTCAAAAAACAATGACAGAACTTGCTTTCCCTTCCTCCTTCCCCCCCCCCCCCATTTTCATTGCTAATGCTAAAAAAAAACTATGGAACACCTGTGTGCCTAAAATGCAGACTCCATCCCAAGAAGAGAACCTGAGGAGTTTGTTGAAATCTAAAATGGGGCGACTTTCTTGAAGGATTTGCAGTTCTAGCTACTTTGGGTCTTTGCAAATGTTACAAGCCCCCCCAAAATCTGCGATGCCTAAAGCAAATAGCGCTCCCCTCCTTTAGACGCCCTGCTATGCGCGCCAAACACAGTTTACACCCACATGTAGGGTATTGCCGAACATGGAAGAAATTGCTTTATAACAACAAAGTTTTAGGGGTTCTTTTTTCCAGATTCCCCTTGTATATAAGAAACATTTTAAGCGCAAAAATTGCAAATTATTGGGAAAAAAATGTTTTTTCCCATTTTGCCACAGCCTTATGCTAAAAAAAAAGTTTTGTGAATCACTTGTGGTTCTATATACTCAAAGCAACCCTGGATACATTCAGTTAAAGGGTGAGTAGATTTCCGAATATGTGATGGGCGGTCTAGATTAGGGGTTTTTATTAAGTTTTAGCACCATAGGGTGTCCCCCAAACCTGAAAGTGTGCGCCTAAAAAAAATCGTATTGAAAAAGAGACCCCTATGAGGTAGGAGAAGGATGCTAGCGCTCCTATTCTGGGGCTTATGTTGAGTCCAAATAATGCACTAGGGGCCACATATGCAAAACTCCTTAAAACGGCAGACCAGGAAGAATTTGATATTAAGTTGCATTACCTATCCCCAATTACTGTAGTACCAGAGAATCAATGGATAAATATTGAAAATCTGCAAAAAAGATGAAAATTATAGTAAATTTCACCTCCACTTTGCTTTAATTTCTGTGAAATATCTAAAGGGTTAATCAAACTTCCTAAATAGTTTTGGTAAATACGTTAAGGGTCTAGTTTCTCAGAGGGTGTCACTTATGGGGGTATCAACATGCAGGCCCCTCAAAGCCACGTCAGAACTGGAGTGGCCCCTAAAAAAATGTATATGCAAATTTTCTTGAAAATGGAAAATTACTACTAAATTTCTAAGCCCCCTAATGTCGTAAAAAAAAAAAAAAAAGACATTTAAAAAAATAATGGAACCTATAGTGGACATATGGAAAGATGCTAGTTAATAAACTATTTGTGGGGAAAAATTTTATCTGTCTTGCACGCAGAAATTTGCAACATTCAAAATCGCAAATTTTTTTCAAAATTTTCATGAAATTTTGATATTTTTCACAAACAAACAAGGATTGTATGGATAAAAATTTCTTACTAATTTAAAAAGCACAATGTGTCACGAGAAAACAATCTCTGAATCACATGGCTAGGTAAAAGTGTCCAAAAGTTATTCTCACATAAAGTGACATATGCCAGATTTCAAAAATAGGGCTGTGTCAGGAAGGTCAAAACAGGCTGGGTCCTTAAGGGGTTAAAAGATGACATGCTAGCTACTACCTGAAACCTCCTCAAGAGGCAGCCTAGCAGTTCAGTGATGATGATTGTTTATAACCATGAACTCAATACTAACACCATATGCTGTTAGGGTAAGTTCATTCGGCTTATTTTGGGAAGCATTTCGCCACGTATTGAGAGCTTACTGCACTCTAATACAAGCGAAATGCGCCCCAATCATTACGGTAATCCACAGTTCTCATAGAGAGTTATGGATTACACCTCCTCTCCCCGCTAGTACAATACGATCGTATTGTACGAGCGGGGAGATAATTGACATGTCATTTATTCATGGCGCTTACGTGCCGTGAGTAATTCCAGTCTATGGGCTGGCAGGCTGCTGGCCCCCTCGCACCACGGGAGAACGCTCCCCCGAACACCCAGCGTAACTGTGGGGCGTACTGTACGCCCCGCAGTTAAGCCATGTGAACATACCCTTACCCTCAAAGCGCTCTCTTAGTGGTATCTACAGGCAGACAACATGTTATCTTTAAATTTATGTCTATGCAGGGACTTTGTCGTTATTTAACAGAAAAACTAAGTTCTGGCTGCTATAAATATATATTTAAAACTTGATAAGCACATGATTTTGAACCAAGCAAAACATTATGATATCATGTAGCGGTTCACGTTAAACTTTTGAACGCTAATAATTATCATATCACAAAAATGTTTACGATTTCCTTGAAAATTGTAATATCAGATTTTTCGATAATTATGATTAGTGGACAACATACATTTTGCCTTGGATGTAAAAGCATCACAAATAAAATTTAAATTTCCTTCTGCCTACACAGAAGGAAATGTTGAATGATTTGTAACACCATTGTCACCCAATGAGCGCTACTCTAGACATGGTACTTTATATAAGAAGAGGTGCTTCAGATAACACAAATGGTACTCGGGAATTATTAAATTATAATAATGTACCTTCCCATTAATCAGAAGTGTGAAACGAATGAGACACAAGTGTGGGAGTTGATCACGTAGTATTAGGAGCACTTGGTAGATTTTAAAACACTTCAAAACGCTCTTGTTAAACATTATTCTTATTAAATAGCTTGTCCAACCTCTTAAATTTCTTTTAAAAAAAAACAGCTCAGAATGTTGTAAAATAATTAAGGTAGTACTCACCATATTGATCCAATGACATGTCAATGTTGAGAGGAAACAAAAACAGACCAGCAGGAGATCTGGAAGTGTCAGAATGAAAGCAGTATATAGAAAAACAAAAGCAAATTGGAGACAGTGTTCCCTTGTGTAATACTGTTATGCAGTGAAATAGCATATGTTTGTAGATATATACTACTCACCTCTAAGTGTTGTGCGAATTTAAGGCACAACACTTAAAAAATGCATGACAACAATTTTGTTTGAACTATTAAAATAAACTGGTGTTCCCTGTTGGAGTTTTCTCTCCTCCTCCTGGCATAGTAGGTGAGGTGTCGTCAGGTATTTTTGCTCAATAAGTGGCTCTGTATCCAACCACGGCTAGTTCCGACCCAAGGTAACTGCGCTGGACCGTACTGTTTTAGTTAGAGATATTTTTTATTTTGTATACAAAATAAAAAATATCTCTTAACAGAGTTATTTACTAAAACAGACATTTAAGGCTATGTTCACACGGCGTCTTTTAGGATATATTTTGGGGCGTAACTGCACTGCAATGCGTTCCGAAATACGTGCTGTAGGTTAACCCGGGGCCATTTTTGCCGGCTAATTTTTCAACTTAAATTTAACTTTTCCCTTTCCCGGAGATGCGCACGGGCAATTACGGTAATCCATAGCTCTCATAGAGGACTATGGATTATGCCTAATCCCCTGCCTGCGCGTACAATACGATCGCATTGTACGCACAGGGAGAAAAATGACATGTCAATTAATGCCGGAATAATCCCAGGGGTCATTGCCCCCTCTCCCCCCCCCCCCCCCCCCCCAAAAAAACACCTGGCGTATTGCAGCAGGTACTGTACACGAAGCAATTACGCCGTGTGAACATACCTTAAACGACAAATTATAAACCAAAAGATCTCTATGAAAAGTAATGTATTCAAGAACATTAATCTGTTCATTCACAGATTTATTTTCTGTCCTGTTTTTATTTTTTGGAGATGCCATGCTTACATTTGTTGAACAGAATCTGGATACGATCACATATTATGCAAATCAATGCAGAATAAAATGTAGTTGTATATGATAAACAAGCTTTTTGGTACCTACATGATGCTTTCAGATTTTGTAAATCATTCTGATGTCTCCCATCGTGGCTTGAACATGGTCTGGTGGATAATTACATGAGTTAAAGCATTGACAGTGGAACTAAAAGGGGAATAAGACTTTGTTGCTCTTGAACAAGTCATTTACAGACTCTGATGCTTTCAGACAGAGGGCCCAGTGGGAGAAGCTGCTGAGGTCTCGGCGCTTCTGTCTGCGACATAATATATGATCTCAGAGAAAAATTGCCTTTGCCTCAGCTGCCTTCACAGCCTGTAGTACTGACGTAAAACACTGCATGTACAATGCACCATTTTACCAGCTAGAACCTTATTATACCCTATAGCCTACAGTACGCTATGGATATTGTGCTTGTTGCAGTCTAAAAAAAAACAAATAAGCTGCCTCCTGCATTAACTATGCCTGTGCAGGCATTCTATTTTGAAGTTATTAAGGGAAATTATGTTGATTTATTAAGGTAATTAAATAATGCATTATAGAAAAAAAAATAATCTGTCCCATGCCATTTGTACCTTCCCAGGATAAACAGACTATTTTAAGGCAAGTCTGAATATAAAGCTGTGTACTTAACTGCTCAGTGACCACAGTTCTTCATTTGAGGTCTTGGCAGAAATGAGCTGGCATGAGTGTCCTATACTGAGTGAAGCAGGGATGCTGCTGTCCAATGACAGCCAGGCTCCAGGTCTAATGGCTGGGATTGGAAATGCCTCAAATCCTAGCTATTTAACTCCATAGATGCTACAACCAATAGTGACCACAACATTTAAATGATTTCAAAGGTAAGGGGTTCCCTCCTTTCTACCTTTGGCACCCCCTGCAGTGTGTCCACAGAAAGCCAATGAGTTCAAATGGTAGCTGAAGGCCCAATAAAGGCTCCAGGTCTGCCTTCTGTGTATGCTTTTTAGGCCCTGTTAAAGGTATAATTCAATAGGATGCCTGTCAATTTTATACTGACAGCCATAATATAATGCACTACATAAGTAATGCCATGTATTATATCAGTGATTTAAATGATTACAGGTTTGTCACCTAGTGGGACTAAGAAACAGTAAAAAGAAAAAAGTTTGATAAAGATATAAATAAATAAATACATCATTAATATCCTTGTATGCATAACAGCTCAAACTATAAAACTATTCAATTATTTATCCCACATTATGATCAGCATAAAAAAGTGAAAAAATGGCAAACTTGCTATTTTTTGCTCATCTGCTTCCTAAAACCCGAATTGAAAGCAAACAGATTGTCTTATGTACCGCAAAAGGATAGAAATAAAAACTTCAAGGCATTCCACAAAATCAAGCCCTCACACAGCTTCATCAACAGATAAAAAAAAAAGTTTTGTGTGTGTGTGTGTATATATATATATAATTTTTTTGCAAGAGTTTTTTGTGCAGAAGTCGAAGAAAATAAAATCTAATAAATGTTATTGCCATAATTATAATGACCCATAGAATAAATGATATACCACTACAAGGATAATAGCACAGTAATCTTATAGTACCTGTATAATAATTATAGTGATGTCACAATACAGAGATAATAAAATTAATGTCAAATCAGTTGGAGAATGATTGACTGAATTAAAGTAATGGGAAAAAATGGACACCGTGACATCAAAATGTAGGGATATACATTAATCTTCACATATCCTTATAAAAGAATACTGTGTGATGTCACACAACAAGAGTAACCTACTCAGTGATGTCGCAGAAAAAGCAATAGTATTGGAGAAAGTTTCTATGCTTAGAAAACTAATAAAATTGACAGTTCAAAATAGCAACCAGTCCGGTTTTTATTTTACTAATCAGCCAAATTATATCAGAATGTTTTTATAGACAACTGTACAGTTTTTTTTTTTAAAACTTTAACTACCATTCACCTACTATGTTGAAATCCACGGCCAAAATCGTATATCTCAGCCTGTGGCAGGGTTAGCCTGCTTATTTTAGCTGGACTAAGCCCATGGAACACTTATGTTTGAAGAGTCTTTGAATAAGTGTTTTAGGCAAACAAGCCAAGTTAGAAATTGTTCAGTAGTACATTTAATGTATATTTTTATTGAGATGTCTCTTATTGCTGAGCACGTGCAAAATCTTAGACTAGGTTCGCATCTGCGTTAGGGATTCTGTTCAGAGCCTCCTTTACAGAGGTGGTGCCAGATCTGTTAAACCACGGACACCAACAGCAACCAACTGACCCCATAGCAGTCAATGGGGTGCACTGGGTGTCCCTTAAGATGTCCATCATTTTAATGGAAAACATGCAGTTGTATGCCGTACTATTTTTTTCTGTCATTTTTTAAAAGAATGCATGACAGAGGCTCCAATTTGAACCTCTAGCACAGATGTGAACCTGGCCATACCTAGTTTAATCGAATACAAGATGAGTAACTGAACAGTTTAAATTTGTATGTAGGCTGACCATCTCACCAAGCGGGGGAAGCCACTTCCTCATCAAGAATCTATGGAGATAGAGACTGTAGAGGAGAGGCCAACAAAGCGTTCTGCTCCTACTATTGAAGAACTGTCAGAGATGGAACGTTTAGAGGACCTGGATACATGCATGGTAGGTAACACTACTATGGTTCCCTTAACAAGGGTTTCTTCTATATATATAAATAGCTGATATTATTCATGTTGGTTTTAAATATAATATATATAATTTATATATATATATATATATATATATATATATATATATATATATATATATATATATAAATATATTATATATATGTTGACTTTTTTTTTTTTCTTATATACACTTTATCAGGTTACTTTACTCATTTATCGCAAATTTGATTCTTTGGACTCAAATATATAGTATAACATTTGTTCAACATCTTGTAGCAGTTAGAGATTGTCTGAAGGATCCTAAAGTACTGTTAATGTTCTTCTCATTTGTGTCAACTATGTAAAGCAATATCAACAATTTTTTTCTCTTCTGGCATTCTTTTCTTTTATGATATACTTTATTATGTTGTTAGCATATAGTTTTAGTTTACGACTAAGAGCATGATTGAAAAATTAACAAATTGCTTAATTTGCTCTTGGTTACCTAAGAATTCTCCTAATCACAATTGACGCGTTGTAAGGTCATGCTTTCTTATGCAGATCTGTCTAAAAAGAAAATTAGCAGCTTTCTCTACTCAATTCACACTTGGGAATCCAAGAATTCTAGATTACCTGATTTCTGGTCCATCAGGTTGTCTGCCTATTAATACATTTTTGTTAACAAAATATTGTTTTTCTTTGGAGGGAAATAGATGATTCCTGTCTGTTTGCCATCTATTTTATTTCTATGTGAACCAAAGTAATCAACCTTTTACACTTACAAAATCAGAAGTGAAAGTCAAAATGGAAACAGATAACGGGCACTTTTGACAGAGGAACATTGAGAGCAGGTGAACATTTAGGGTTTTTTTGCCTATTAAAATCTACTTGCCACTTCTCATTATTGTAATGGTCAAGGCAGGATTAAGATTGGTGGAGGCTCCTCAGAAAAACCTTGAGTGGAGTCCACATCCCACCTCTAGGACCTGGCCGCCATCTAACAATGAAATTGTAGTCAAGTATAGGACCATAGGCCAGGCATGCATATGACCTTTTGGACTAAAATATACAACTTGAGATCTACAGGATGGAGCAGCAAAACTCTACAGGAGAAGAGTGTGGAAGAACTCCAACCTCATGTTATATTGCAGCTCAGCAACCTGCGACAACTGGATTGAACCCTTACTTAGGTGTAATAGCTTGCTTTCTCAGTTGCAGCCTCAGTGTTATCTGAAGCCTGTGCTTAAACTTATAGATGAAGATTGCACATGGGTGGCACAATGCCTATTGACAACTATTACGGAGCCATGCAGTGGTTCTTGGTAAAGGCATTTTAATCATCTGAGAGTGTCAACTGAAGCTGATTGCTGAGCTCCTAACAGCAGAGATCTGTTTAACGATGATCGCAATCAAGTAAACCACACCCAACAGGCCCATCAGCAACTATTATACATTGTTTTCCTCTTTCACATACTGCACTCTGCCTCTTGTAGAAGATTCAGCAGTTGGTTTACCTCTTTTCCACAAAAAAATAACAAAAAGAGTAGAAAAAAGTATAGATGTTCTTCAAGTTCAACCAAAGGTGGGAAAAGATGTGGATGAAGGGGGGATAGGAATTTTTTTCAGTTTTGTTTCTTCTACCGATGAAGACTTTGGAACCTATAAGACAAGAACCAATCTGCCCTAAAGGAAGATTTCATTCCTGATCTCAAAATTACCATCAGACTGGATGCAGATATTTTATACAGCTACATAAGTATTAATATTATTTAGTTGTAAGTAGTTATCTAAGCCATTCTTGAAACCCTCAACTGTTCCCGCTGTGTTTAACTCCTCAGGCAGGCTATTCCACAGATTTACAGTTGCCATGGTGAAGGAGGCTTTTCTCTTCTCGAGACTGAATCCTTTTTTTCTCCAGATGCAGGGAATGTCCCCCTGTCTTTCAATGGGGTTTTACATGAATAGCTTTTTCCTATACTTTTTGTAGGGGCCATTTATATACTTATATAAATTAATCATATCTCCCCGTAGCCGTATTTTCTCAAGATTAAATAAGTTTAATTCTTTTAGCCTCTCCTCATAACTAAGATGCTCCATTCCACTTATTAGCTTGGTTGCTCGCCTTTGCACTTTCAACAGCTTCCCTACATCCTTTCTATAATCTGGAGCTCCGAATTTTTATCTACCATCATATAAAAAATGCCACACTCCTTGCTACAAAACTGGACCAAAACAGTGGATAAAGTCATTCAAAAAATTCAGGCTAGTGTGGGTGAACCAGGAGAATGAACTAACCACACACAAAATGAGAAATGGGAAATAAAATGGACAGATAAGTAACTGGTCACAACCAACCGATCGATGAAGGCCCTTGAGGATATAGTTTTCGTGAACTACAGACGATCAAGAACATTGCTCTAAGAGGATGGGGATAAGTCTATGGGGATATTTCTTAAAGCAATTTCACTAATTCTCTAATACTTGCTCTTACATCTTCAGACCTAACTATAGATAGACCACACAGGCTCCCTAGAGGAAAATCGACTCTTGATCTGACCCCTGAAGACCTACTTATGAGTGTACATTTCTGCCATACCAAAACTAGTATGGCAGCTTCCATGTCATCACCTCACTGATGGAAGGACTGTCCATCCTAAACAAATGGAACCCTACAGCCAAATCTTCTCCACCCACTTCACTAAACAAATGTAGAGAACGCTTTAGTCCAGATTGGTCTCATGTCTGAGGTTGCATCTTATTTCAGGTATATAAAAACGTCAATAGAGACTATGTACCTCCTCTCCTAAGATATTGGTGCACTCATTGCGCCATGACGTTTCTCTTTGCCAATGAACTGATCATGAGTGTACATTGTGCTAGCTTCTCAGAATTAAAGTTAAGCAAGAAAATGTCACACAGATAGAAATGTTTTTGTTACGGTTTAAAGGAGCATGATCAAGATTTCCCAGACTCTAACTCGATTATGCATCTGTGGGACCACCTCGATGGTCGTGTTGGCATTATGCACCCTCCAGCAGCTGTGGGATGCACTGCAGTCAGTATGGATCTAGATACCAATGACAAAATACCAGGACCTTTATCGAGTCACTCCCAGCCTGTCTAACTGCTGACTGTACTGCATATGGCGGTTACTTTGGATGTTAGCTGCATAACATGTTAAATGTTTGCGCTAAGATATCTAATACTTATACTACAAATCCTGTTGTATATGCATTCCTGTACCTTGATCATACCCTGTTTCCCCGAAAATAAGACATCCCCCAAAAATAAGACGTAGTACTTTTTTTTTTTTTTTTTTTTTTTTTTTTATGCAATTCAGTTTGGCTGCTTATGCTGATGTTTGTGTGTATATTAATACATGTTGATTTTTTTGTTCAACGATAAATGTGAATTCTTGTTCTTAAAAAATAAGACATCCCCTAAAAATAAGTCTTAGCTCGTCCTTAGGAGCAAAAATTAATATATGACACTGACTTATTTTCGGGAAAACAGGGTATTAGTCTTTTATTTTTCATGATTAGGTATTAATTAACATGTAATATAAATACAATGTTTTTCTCCACTGTGCTATAAATATCTGTCTCTAGAAGGAACCTTGACCTCCATCCTGCATGGTAAACTGGCAGCTGGCTGGCACATTCAGTAAAGAATGAATGGAAAGGCGGCTGTTTTTATTTTATAAGACTTATGGAAATCGCAAAGCAAGCGTGCCTTGTTCTGTAGAAAGGTGCCAGTCCTAGAGTTAAAAGGGCAATACAGTACGTGGAAATCCCTAAAGAAGCATTTATGCTATCTATCATACATGAAAAAACTTTGAGACTCTCGGTTCACATATTTTGATCAAAAGATGTTTAAGCTGCCCACGACTTTCAACGTGATCTCAAAATCGGGCAGTCCTATGCTATCTTTACCTCTCAATCGAGTCAATCAGGCCTCTCACTGGGTCACCGACCTCCATTATTCACAGAGAATCCTAGAGTTCACACTTGTCTCTATCACACATTTATGGTAGAATATGCCATAAATTCTAAGGTGGAATTACCCCTTTAATCTCAAAGTCAGAAGCTTGTCATCTCTCCTGTTGTCAGTTTCCGCAGTCACTCTAGGAGAACATAACTGCTAAAAGGAACACAATGTGTAAAAAGCTAACACTTTCAAGTCACTTAAAGGGGTTTTGCCACGATGTAATGTTGACGTGGGATCCTCCAAAATGGGTTTTTAATCACTTTTCTAAATATATGTGTTTACAAAAATTGCAGCCTGAGAGAGCTACAGGCTGCCTTACATGCCCTTTGTTACTTCAAAACTTCTATTAGATACGACCTGACAAGAGCTGCTGGCCGGGCTTTAGCAGAGAGAGCTTCTTATCTGATGAGCCTGAGCTGCAGAAGTTTTCAAGGCACCGGGTAGCAATATGTTTTCTTTTGTATACAGAACAAACTAGTTGTAGTGTGATTAGATCCCTGCTTTATCTGATGACAGAGAACATGAAGAAGCTTTCAAGCTGCTGTGGAGAAAAGCTGTTGTCTTTTGTATACAGAATCCACTAGTTGTAGTTTGATTATTTCAGTGAACATGTCACATGATCCCTTATGCAGCTCTGTGCTCTTGCTGTGTCTCTCTCTCTCTTTCAGCTCTGTGGCTTGTTTACATTTGCTTCTTAGCAGATAAGGCTCCTCCTGGCAAAAGCCCTTTAAATATACAATATGAGGATGTGCTTTGCAGTTGACATGCTTGCCTTGTTGTATTAAGAAGAGATGTTGTTTGTTCTACACTTTTAAATGGATTGTTAGTGATTTAGAAATTTTTGTGGTGGCAGCACTATGACAGTAATGTCAGAATTAAAATAAAAAATGATATGGGGTTGAAGCAGGCTATTCTTAGGAGAAATACTGCAGTAACATTGTTTATCATGGTCATGACATCTGAAGAATGAAATATTAATATATAAAGATTTTTATTATTTTTGGCCACCCATGGTTTCCAGATTGTGCTTTTGGTAATTATACTTCTATATTGGCCTGCAAACTAAGATGGTGTCAGGTCAGGTTGAAGGTCTCTTGTATAATATTGATCTATTTTTTTCGATTTACTTCAATAGATTTTTCTAGTTGCTGGTTTATTCAAGATTTATGATCTATATCATAACATAGTGACATCTAAGCCTATAGCCCAGTCCAGAAGTATGATCACCGAATCCATATGTTGAAAAGTAGTCAAAGAATAAAATATGATTGTCCACAACAATTTACAAAGACGGGGTAAATGAATTGTTAAAAAAAAAAAAAAAAACTCAGATACAGGGCTAAAGCACAAAGGAAAACCCCAAAGTGTATCACAGCTGTTTAACCAATTGCCTCAGGGGTTTTGTCAAGTTACTCAGGGCTGCACAAAAACATATGATTTTATTGGTAAAGCAAAAAAAAAAGAAAAAGCCAGCTAACCTAAATGGTTGGATTATCTTCACCTGGTTGTGTGGGGTGGATGGATATTCTCCGAGGACTAAGGAGCAATGGTAGTAAACTAGGAAAACGTTGCATCAAGCGCACTTCTTATTAAAAAAAATCTGTCTTTATTATAAACATTAAAGACTTTATTGATTTTATTCAGCAAAAAAAAAATAAAATCATACAATATTGGCTATCATGTTCAAGCATGCATTCACACATGTATTCACATAAGGTGTATATCCTAAACCTATCTAGATTCATAGGGCCACATCTATGAAAACTGTCTTGGTCTAAGACTTTTCTTATTGCCTATAGCAACCAATGAGAGCATCCCTTTTGTTTCATATAGTGCTTTGAAAAAATGAAAGGGGCGCTCTTATTGGTTGCTATGGGCAATAAAGAAAGTCTTGGACCAAGACAGTTTTCACACATGTCCCACATAGTGTTTAGACCTGAATCTTATCCCAGCCTTTATTTTTAGCACTATGGTTTTTGCCTAGATACTTGAGGCCTTTATGCAATGGGTGTGTTTATTTCTACCAGGTGTCAGAGAATCCCCACCTTTAAAAAGAAGAGTGTGTGTAATAAAAAAAAAAAAAAAAATAAAATATAATATATATATATATATATATATTATATATAATATATATAATATATATATATAATATATATATATATATATATATATATATATATTTTCTGTGAATTTTGAGCCAGGTGATTTGAAACTAATCCTACATAAGCTTCTGGGACACAGTTCTCATACACGGCTTATAATAAGGGGCTATGAGAGCTCTGTCCCCTAGCTCTCTCGATTCATGGAAAGCTATCATAACGCCACACGCAGCCTCCAGGCTCATGTGCTTATTCACTTCATTTAGCTGTCAGATCAGCAATTCCCTTGATGCACATGCCATTGAGAAGATGGCTAACAACAAATGCATCACGTTCTTAATCCTTAAGGACGAAATGGCAAGGTTTAATGTTGATTGACAAGACAGAACTACATGAACCCCTGTGTGATATTTTTTATACGATACCCTGTACAATTTACTGCGGGTGAACACAGTGCAATAAATTTAAGTGATGGACACATACGGACTAAGAAACTTATATAGAATATAGAAGAACTTATACAGTATAATGAAATATTGTCTTCTATTCCTAAATATCAGGCTAAGCACTAAATGTCCCAATAAGGCTATGTTCACACGGCTTATTCCGGGACGTATTTCAGCCCGTAATTCGCGCCGTACTGCGTGAATTACGGGCTGAAATACGTCCCAGTCATTACGGTAATCCACAGTTCTCCTCTCCCCGTTCGCACAATACGCTGAGCGGGGAGAGAAGTGACATGTCAATTATTCACGGCGTATACGTGCTGAGAATAATGAATGTCTATGGGGCCGGCGGGTTGTCGGCTCCGCTCCCGCCCCCATACACATCGGCGTAATTGCGGGCCGAAATACGTCCCACAATTACACCGTGTGAACTTAGCCTAACACTTTTATTGTTGTAGGCTTGGAAATTAACTTACAAGATGCCATTTTGAAATGAAGTGAGCACAGGTTCATATTACATCTCCATTGTTAGGCTATGTTCACACGGCGTAATTGCGGGGCGTAATTACGTCCCGCAATTAAGCCGTGTGAACGGGAGCGGGGGAGGGAGCGGGGGGCCGGCACTTCGCCGGCCCATAGACGTGTATTGGCCGCGGGGCGTATACGCCGCGAGTAATTCACATGTCAATTATCTCGGCGGGGAGAGGAGACGTAATCCATAGTTCTCTATGAGAACTGTGGATTACCGTAATGAATGGGCCGTTTTCGGCCCGTAATTGGCGCACTTCGGCGCGTAATTACGGACTGAAATACGGCCCATTTTAAGCCATGTGAACATGCCTTTATAGTTAGCATTATAGTGATGTCATAGAGGTTCATGAGCCCGCTAAAGTATCTGTGTAGGCCCTTTTTATATGGAGATGTTCAAAGTTTTTTGTTTTTTTTTTCCCCGCAAGATTCCATACACTCTAATTCCATACAAATAAACAATAAAACAGTAGCGTTAATGAAAATGAATCAGTCACAGTTGACATTAAAGGGGTTTATGTCACTACATCGATTCATCTTACCTCAGTCCTGTTTTCTTGGTTTCACTTTGAATTCAGGGGCGTGTTTACTGGCTTCTACCAGGCTGCAGAAGAAGCCAGGTCTGTAGCTATAGCGACCAGTGCTGGAAGCCTATCAGGAGAGAGTAAACAGGTCTGTAGCTATAGTGACCTGAGAAGCTGATGCAGTCCATACAAGAGGGGATTTCTAGGAATATATAGGACAAAATTAATGGAGATATATTGCAAAGTGACTTGTTTTTGCAAGATCTTTAACATAAAAAGCAATCCTTGTAGTGAGACAACCCCTTTAATGATTAGGTTATGTTCACATGGCATATTTTTCTTATGTAAAAATGACATTTAATATTTGAAAAAAAATATGCTTGTTTACAGTCTGAGCTTAGTTGCTATTCTCCTTGGAAAGCTCTGGGAGGTGTAATGCATGCAGTTTTTAGGTGTATTCCACTGTGAAATATGCATGAAAATTAGGTCGGGTGAATGTTGCTTAAATATAAATGGTCATCAGCCATCCTTTCCCATTGAATTACACTTCCAACATGATTGTACTTTTGCAAAATAGCACCAAACCAGGAAATGCAAATCTTAATGGTACAATGCTAGCAGAATTCTGATACTGAGGTTTGCCAAAAGTGATTGTTTGCTGTGTTCAACTGATGATAGCACTATAAAATTTCACAAGACCTTAAAAACCTCTATGCAGTTGAAAGGCCGGGTGCTTCTTTTATTTTTTCTTATCTGCCCTTTTAGAATTGTCCTATATTTTATTATGCAGTTCTTTGTATTGTCTGTGTGAGTGTATGTGTATAGACACAACGGGAGAAATAAGTATTGAACACGTTACGAAATTTATATATATACATATATATATGGAAAAACTAAGCTGAAATGTCAGCCACTGCTGAAGAACCCCCTGCAGCTTAGACGCGAGGTGGAAGCCTTTAGCTGGTTGTAAAGAGCCAGATGTGAAAACCGCTTTCAAACACTGCCTCAGTGTATGTAATATCTGCCACCAGGAGCGCAGGATCTCCTCTTCTATGTCATCAATGTATCGGAGGCGTGAGAGCAACTAGTCTCCACACCTTCTGGAGTGAAGTTCAAGGACAGCTGACAATTTCAAATAGAGTGTTGGGCAAAGCTGATGAAAAATGCTGGATCCAAGTAATAATGGTTAGAAATAGTAATGTTTCTCATTTACACATACAACAACTGTTTCTAAGAGGTCACCTGAAATGACCGATCTGCTTTAATGACTAGGCTAAAGTGCTCTTGTATAACTGTTGATCAGAGAGATCTCTGCAGCCCTATAGTTACAGATGCACAGTTCTCTCTTCCCCTTTCCTGTTCTTATCTCTATGATCACTGTAAGGGTATGTTCACATGGCGTAAATTTGTCGTGCATTTCGCCACGTATTTGCGCTTAATATGGGGCGAGATGCGCGCCACAATTACAGTAATCCATAGCTCTCATAGAGAACTATGGATTACGCCTCGTCCCCCCGCTCGTACAATGCGATCATACTGTACGCGTGGGGGGATAAGTGACATGTCAATTACTTGTGGCGATTACGTGCCGCAAGTAATGCATGTATATGGTGCCGGCGGTCTGCCGACCTCCCCGTGCTTCAAGAGTACGCACTGATCAGCGCGACTCCCAAATCACCCGGCGTATTGCGCCGCGTACTGTACACGCCGCAATTACACCATGTGAACATAGCCTAAGAAGGAAATGGGAAGCAGAACCATCAGTATCCAGTCACCTGTTAATGCCAGGACAACCCCTTTTTTACCCTAGATCACCAGGAATATTGACATCACCCCTTTTACTTCCCCTGTCCCACCTTGTGGCACAGCCTTTGATCTCAGGAGCCCTGACTCCTAACACATTCACTGCTCTAGTCCACAAGTCAGGCTAACATTCACTGCCCAGATATTGAAGAGGTTTTTAGGAAATTATTGTTCTGGCTGTTACAAAATAAAAAAACACCTTAACTTACCCTTAAAGCTGCCATGGTGTAAGAGCCACCATAGCTTCGGTGTTCCCTGCCAGTCCCCCAGTGATGGCATATTTGTACATTGTTAATGTCATTAGTCATAGTGGTCACAAGCTGTTCATGCAAGCAGAGAATGCCAAGGACAGTGATTGGCTGCAGTGTTAACTGAAGGATGTACATTCTGTCATCATATGGATGAGATAGTTAGTTATTTATTTTATATTAGAACATTTCTGCACAAAACATAACTTTCCCCAAATCTCTGACAACCTCTAACTTCTTCACTGCCCCAGATCACCAGGAATGTAGGCAGTTATTTACTGCGTTGGACTGGATGCTTTGTAATGCAACTTGCCTGGCTGCTATGGGCCCTGTATATCGGGCTGTTTATAGCTGCTGTATTAGTGCATCGCATGTTTAATATTTTTTTGATGCGGTTGTCCAACTTAAAAGGAACAGTGCAGGCCCTTAAAGGGGTTGTCTCACTACAAGGATTGATTTTTATGTTAAAGATCTTGCAAAAACAAGTCACTTTGCAATATATGTCCATTAACAGTGCCCTACCTATTCCTAGATATCCCCTCTTGTATGGGCTGCATCAGCTCCTCAGGTTGCTATAGCTACAGACCTGTTTGATCTCTCCTGATAGGCTGCCAGCACTGGTTGCTATAGCTACAGATCTGGCTTCTACTGCAGCCTAGTAGAATCCAGTAACCACGCCCCTGAATTCAAAGTTAAACAAAGAAAACAGGACTGAGGTAAGATGAATCAATGTAGTGAGACAACCCCTTTAACTCAGGGCTGTGGAGTCGGAGTCGTGGAGTCGGAGTCGGTGCCCATTTTGGTGGAGTCGGAGTCTGAGTCGGGGTTAGGGGAAATTGAGGAGTCGGAGTCGGGACTTTGGCTTACCGTCCGACTCCACAGCCCTGCTTTAACTGCCCCACTCACTTGCTACAGTGGCTTAGAGGGAACATTTGCTGATTTGTTTACTCATTCCATGTTAAAAACAAAGTTTATTCCTTCAGTAAAAATTTTACAGTATTTCTTTTTAGCACAACGGATGTCTTTGTTTTCTTATCAATTGATTGTAGCCAATAAAAGGTGAATATTATTTAAGAAGGCAGGCGCCTCAAACTATAACCTACAAACCTCAAAATTGTAACCGCTAGTCTGTACGGTCTCTATACGTGGAAATTGTAAGCAAGCTCACCTATTTTGAACATATATCTTCGAGTATATATCTTAAAGCTTGATGTATTATGTGCCTGCCTTATGTTTGTGTAGAAGAAGGAAGAATAACGTGTTGCTTTTATGTTTTTGTTTGAGTTTCTTACATACCAAACTGTCAAATCTATGAAAGGTAGATTCTAGTGCACCTCTACTCCAGTTTTATCCGCACCTCTGTTTGGTGCAGACTGACAGCTGAAGAATAAATAGATGAATGGTCACATAGGCTTAGAATGATTTGAATGCACTAATAGTTTTCGTATTAGAAAAAGCCTGACACATTACTAATATATTTGATTGTACATGACCATTTTTATGTTTTCTAAGGAGTTTGTGTAGGATTAAACTCAGGTGTTGTTAAAAAGCGCATTGATGAACTGTTGAACTTTATAATATGACTGCAACCTATTTCATACCAACTTACACCACGGGATGCTTCCTGTAGGTCATATCTAAAATAAAGTACAATTTGGTATTGTCACTACTATTTTGTATATGCTTCATCTCAGTGAGAGGACTCGTGATCTCATACATGTTTTACACTTTGTAAGAGACCACACTCACTTATAGTATACCTTGATATGGAAGTGAAGGAATGTGAATTTTCTTTTGGCATGATGTTTCCACATGTCAAAATAAATGTCAAGTGCCTGCCGTGACTCAAGGAGCATTAGCCGGTATCTGTGACAATGTGAGACCCTTTTATACATGTCTTACATGTCAGTATGTATACTATTTGTGCTAGACTGGCTATTTGCATTAGGAGGGACAATGTTCAAGATCTATCAGGGGAGTGGTGCATCTCTGTGGTAAGAGCACAGGCATGTGGCTAGAACCATTGTAAGGCACACCATGCTGCAAACAAAACTATATATATTGGTCCATAATAATCTCTTAAGAATTAACCTTGATGAAAAATCTGGACAAATAGAAAGTTATAATAGGGTCATTAGTATATGAACAGGCAGGATCCAGTCTGGGAATTAGGGTAAAGATTTCTGTTCTTGCTGTCTAGATAAGGCACAGTTGGTGATTGTTTCACTACTATCCTTGCTCATATATACCCTATATACTTCTATTGTGCCAGAGTAGTTCCCAATAGAGCAGGGCACACTACTACCTGTTCATTATTGCATATTTGATTGTTTATTTAGTAGAGCTCATGAAAAAAAAACTGCTTGACACTCTTTAATTCCAATAAACTTTTGCTATATCTCACACGGCTTATTGCCATCGTATTTGACACGGGGAGACGGATTTCGCCCGCTATTACTCCTGGCTGCAGTGTTGGGGGGGTGAGGCGGGGCTTGCTGCTTGTCGGCCCTTAGACAACCATTATCACATGGCACGTATCACCGTTTGTACGGATAATGTGCATTGTCACTTCGCCTCTCGCTCGCGTTATTTCGCTGAGCGTGGAGAAGAGACGAAATCCATAGTTTCTCTATGCGAAACTGTGCGAATTACCGTAATATGACTCGGGACGATTCGCGCCGTATTATCGCGCACCAGTACGGCGCGGAATACGGGACCAAATCCGATCCCAAAAAAATAAAGCGTGTGAACATGGCCTAATAAAGTTACATTTTTAATTTCAGAGCAAAAAGTCTCTGGAAGGATGCTGGTGACATATGAAGGGGTTTTTCCAGTTTTTATTGGAGGTGTAATAAAATAAAAAGTGTAAAACTTCCTTTCTCCGTTCTATCACTGTCGCCGCCATTGCACTGACCAGGTCTTCTGTTTAGCTTTGATTGGCTGCAGTGATCATGTGCCGTTTCCAGACATCACAGCTTGGAGCGTTCACTTTCAAATAATGATGCCAGGAAATGGCACATGACCTTGGTAGCTAGGCAGCGATGAAAACATGACTGTCAGCGCTGGCCAGAGGACCCCATACCTGCACGCAGCAGCAGGTGCTGAATGAGGAAAGCTGGAAGGTAAATATGACCCTTATTTTATTGCGGCTCTACCATCAGTTTACTTAAAAGCCTTGTTAAAAGCAATTGTCGCCCACTGTAATCTATGTACACTGCTTCACACTCTGCACCAATTACCAGCAGAAAAATTTTAAATCTGATTACCGCTAAAAAAAAAATTGTCTGAAAGGGTTTGCTGAGTGGACAAGCTCTTCTTCAAGTTAGAGCTTTGCTGTGATCTGAACCAAACCATTGTCGTCCCTTCTCTCCCCCTCTTTTCATTTCCCAAAGCCAGGAGGGAGAGAAACTGCAGCTGTATTCCCGCTTTTCTTTCATTCCCGGTATAACATTTACAGTTTGCATACAATTTTTCTTTTGTAATGAAAAGGTTGATAAACATTTACACAGAGGCTGCAGCTAAGGAAAGAGGAGCTTTAGGCTTTTGGAAGGTGAGGAAGATGCCACTTTTTCTTAAAAGCAGATATTACAAAGTCTTAAATGCTTGTATTTACTTCTGATTTATGAGAAAACATGTTGAGTAGCCTCTATGTTTTACAATTGGTCCTGGGCCTTCTTCTTTTCCATAGGGCTCACCACTAGGCTGTTGCCCGGTGGCCACACAGGTATAGGGGCCCCTGGTGGTAGATGTTTGTTCCAGGTAATACAAGAAAACATACCCTTGGAATCCCTAGTGGTTGCTTTGTTATTTTACATGTTTGTGTGTTTAATAGACATGAAATATTTAACCAACCATGATGGAGAAGGAGCCTTGGCTTTCCTCATGCACAAATAGGTAGGTTCCTGCAGGCTGCTGGTGTCCAGACATAAGTAGCATGATAATATGGGTGTGCTTGAGGTATGGCCTAGTGTGATGTCATGTATTTGAGCAGGGTCCACTGCAGTGCTATGTCCTGGGGCCCATAATTCTGTTAAGATGGCTCTGCATTAATCTAAATGTGTTTACTACCCATGCATACATCATCATTATCAACAAAAGTGGATGTATTAATTGACTGTCTGGTCAGGGGCCTTGTCACAAGGGGAGTGCTCTACTACATTCAAAGCAGTTTCTTTTCTCACTACAAAAATAAGCTTTCAATATTTAAGGAATGATAAATGAAGACTTTTTACAAATACATTGGCCTTTTTCAGGAGATAAGACACATTTTATCTGCTCAATTTTATTCCTCTTTCTAGACTAGACAGGTGCATGGAATAAATCACATGGTGTAGTTCATTCTGGAGCAAACTCTTTATCTTTAACGAGATTAGCTTTTGTTTACAGATCAGCAATTGTTTTTACTTCTTGGAAGTCAGTAGGTTGTTTATTAAAGATTAAATCTCCTATAATTATGTCTGTGTGAGGCTCAGCTTGGATAACAGAGAATTGATAAGCTCTCCACTACACTGCTTATAGAACCACTCCAAAGCTCTGAAGGAGGTAAAGAGAGCCTTAAGCTGCTTGTGACTTTTTGAAACCCCTTTTAGAGAGTGACCTAATGAGTTTCATGGATTATTATAGGTGGTGGATTATTTAATAAATTGTTAAATCGGGAGTTGGGGTAAAAGGTTTGCTTAGTAATAAGCTATGGTGAGCACAGAAGGTCACAATCATTGTTCCTGCAATGAGGGCGTCCTTGTTGTGGCTGTCTGCTCATGAATATGGAGTAAAAATGGATTTTTGTACTTACATAGTAATAAATCCATTATCTAGTCCAATTATGTGGGGGGGACACAGCACCTTGGGTATAGGCCGTTGCCTTCGGAGGCGGGAACTTGGCATGACACTCAATCGAAGTCGGGCCACGCAACAGTGGACTATATCCATCTCCTGCTGAACCGCACAACGGCTGATCAGTTGGTACTAAAAAAGCAGTGGCTGAAGAGCAGAGAAAGAGACACACGACCCCTGAAAACAAGACTATGGAGGTTGGGACCTGTGTCACCCAATGAAATGGGATGAGAAAGGGATTTTACACGGTTAAGTACAAAAATCCCATTTTTCTAGCCAATCATTCATTGGGGGACACCGCTCCTTGGGATGTCCAACAAGCCGTTCTCCAGAGGGTGGGCGACTAGAAAACTTTATCAGCCAGTGACAGCAAGTTAGACCACACTGTACATGAAAGTACCTGATGGCCGAGGGCTGCAGCGTGCCGACGGCGACATGCTTCGCATATTTGCAAACAGATGAGAGCCTGAAAAGCCGAAACAACCAGGTCAAGCGCCCCAACTGCTCGAGCGGAGGCGCCGTGAACCTGCGTAAATATGGGGGAGGGGATGCTGAGCTCTCCTGTGCTGTATGTGGGGGGGGGGGGGGGGATGCTGAGCTCTCCTGGGCTGTATGTGGGGGGATGCTTGAGCTTCTGTGCTGTATGTGGGGGCATGCTGAGCTCTACCTAGTGCTGTCTGCTGTATGTGATGCGAGGGATGCTGAGCTGTCTCCTGTGCTGTAGATTGGGGGGTATGCATGAGCCTCTTCCTGTGCTGTATGGTGGGGGAGGGGGGGGATCTGATCTATCCTGTGCTGTATGTGGGGGGGGATGCTGAGCTCTCCTGTGCTGTATGTGGGGGGGGATGCTGAGCTCTCCTGTGCATGTACTGTAGGGGGCGTGACTGAGCTCTCCTGTGCTGTATGTGGGGGGATGCTGAGCTCTCCTGTGCTGTATGTGGGGGGATGCTGAGCTCTCCTGTGCTGTATGTGGGGGGGGGGGGGATGCTGAGCTCTCCTGTGCTGTATGTGGGGGGCGAGAGGGGACTGCTGGGACTTCCTGTGCTGTATGTTGGGGGGGGGGCGGAGGGGATGCTCGAGCCTCTCTGTTGCTGTATGTGGGGGAGATGCTGAGCTCTCCTGTGCTGTATGTGGGGGCTATGCTGAGCTCTACTGCGGATGTTTGTGGGGGGGTTGCTGAAGCTTCCTGTTGCTGTATGTGGGGGTATGCTGAGCTCTCCTGTGCTGTATGTAGGAGGGATGCTTGATTGCTGAGCTCTCTGGGCTTGTATGTGGGGGGGATGCTGAGCTCTTTCCTGGGCTGTATGTGGGGGGGGGGATGCTGAGCTTCTCCTGGGCTGTTGATTGTGGGGGGGGATGCTTGAGCTCTCCTTTGGGGGGGTGGCGGGGCTGTATGTGGGGGGGGGGATGCTGAGCTCTCCTGTGCTGTATGTGGGGGGGATGCTGAGCTCTCCTGTGCTGTATGTGGGGGGATGCTGGGCTCTCCTGTGCTGGATGTGTGTGTGGGGCGGGGCGGGATGCTGAGCTCTCCTGTGCTGTATGTGGGGGGGGGGGATGCTGAGCTCTCCTGGCCTGTATGTGGGGGGGGGTGCTGAGCTCTCCTGGGCTGTATGTGGGGGGGTGCTGAGCTCTCCTGGGCTGTATGTGGGGGGATGCTGAGCTCTCCTGTGCTGTATGTGGGGGGGATGCTGGGCTTTTCCTTTTGCTGTATGTTGGGGGGGATGTGGCTTTCCCCTGTGCTGTTGTGGGGGGGATGTGAGCCTATCCTGTGTGGCCTTTGGTTAAAATTTTGTTGGGGGGATGCTGAGCTCTCCTGCGCTGTATGTGGGGGGGTTACTGTCTATGGCCTCTCTGGTGTTGACCTCTGCAGTTTCTCCCTCCTCAGCCCCCACAGTTTAAGCTGGACCCCCGGCTCGCTCGTCTGCTGGGCATTCACACCCAGACGCGGGCGGTCATCATCCAGGCGCTCTGGCAGTATATAAAGACCAACAAACTGCAGGACTGTCACGACAAGGAGTACATCAGCGGCGACAAGTACTTCCAGCAGGTGGGTCCTGGGTCCGGCCCCTCCAGCAGTCAGCATGCGAGGCCTGCTACACACCGCGAAACACTCTTTGGGGGAGTCTCTCCATTGGGGGGGCGCTACTCTTCCATTGCGGGGGGGGGAATCTCTCTCATTTGGGGGGGCAGGGCACGCTCCTCATTGGGGGGTTACTCTCTCTCATAGGGGGGCTCTACTCTCTCTCATTGGGGGGGCGCGCTCTCTCATTGGGGGGCGCTCTCTCTCATTGGGGGGCGCGCTCTCTCATTGGGGGGGCGCGCGCTCATCTCATTGTGGGCGGGCAGCTCTCTCAAATTGGGGGGGCGCTCTCTCTCTTGGGGGGGGCTCTCTTCATTGGGGAGGGCTGCTCTCTCTAATTGGGGGGCGCTCTCTCTCATTGGGGGCGCTCTCTCATTGGGGGGGCGCGCTCTCTCTCATTGGGGGGGCGCTCTCTCATTGGGGGGGCGCGCTCTCTCATTGGGGGGGCGCTCTCTCTCTCATTGGGGGGCGCTCTCTCTATTGGGGGGCGTTTCATTGGGGGGGCCTCTTCTATTGGGGGGCGCTCTTCTCTTTGGGGGGGGCGCTCTCTCTTAGGGGGGCGCCTTCTCTTGGGGGGGCCGGCGCTCTCTCTCATTGGGGGGGCGCGCTCTCTCTTGGGGGGGCACGCTTTTTCTTTGGGGGGGTACTCTCTTCATTGGGGGGCGCTCTCTCTCTCATTGGGGGGGCGCGCTCTCTCATTGGGGGGCACTCTCTCTCATTGGGGGGCGCTCTCTCTCATTGGGGGGGCGCGCTCTCTGTCATTGGGGGGGGCGCTCTCCCCTTTTGGGGGGGGGCGCTCCTTCATTGGGGGGGGCGTTTCTCTTTTGGGGGGGCGCTCTCTCTCATTGGGGGGGCGCTCTCTCTCATTGGGGGGGGGCCCCTTTTCCCCTTCTTTGGGGGGGGCTCTCTCTCTCTGGGGGGGCGGTTTCTTTGGGGGGGCGCTCCCCTCCTCATTGGGGGGGCGTCTTCTCTTTGGGGGGGGCGCTTCTCTTTGGGGGGGGCACTCTCTCTCATTGGGGGGGCGCTTCTCTCATTGGGGGGCGTCTCTCTATAGGGGGGGGGCGCTCTTCTCTTGGGGGGGGGCGGCGCTCTCTCTCATTGGGGGGGGGCGGCTCTCATTGGGGGGCGCTCTCTTCTTTGGGGGGGGCTCTCTTCATTGGGGGGGCCCGCCTCTCTTTTGGGGGGGGCCTTCTTTTATTGGGGGGGCCTCTCTTCATTGGGTGGCCTCTTCTCTTTGGGGGGGGCCCCTCCCCTTCGGGGGCGCTCTTCTATTGGGGGGGGCTCTTTTTCCATTGGGGGGCGGCTCTCTCTCTTGGGGGGGGCGCTCTCTCTCATTGGGGGGCGCGCTCTTTTTTTTGGGGGGCGCGTTGTCTCTCATTTGGGGGGCGCTCTCTCTCTGGGGGGCGCTCTCTCTCTGGGGGGGGGGCTCTCTCTCACTGGGGGGGGCTTCTCTCTTGGGGGGGCCGGCGCTTCTCTCATTGGGGGGGGGGCGGCTCTCTTTTTCTTTGGGGGGGGGGCGCTTCTTATTGGGGGGGCCCTTCTCATTGGGGGGGGGGGCTCCCCTTCATTGGGGGGGCACCCCTTTCATTGGGGGTGGGCCGGCGCTCTCCTATGGGGGGGGGCGCTTTTTCTCATTGGGGGGGCTCTCTCTCAGGGGGGGGGGACCTCTCTCCTTTGGGGGGGCGCTCTTTCTTAGGGGGGTTCTTGGGGGGGTTCTCTTCATTAGGGGGGCTCTAATTGGGGGGGGGCGCTCTCTCTCATTGGGGGGGGCGCTCTCTCTCATTGGGGGGGGGCGCTCTCTCTCATTGGGGGGGGGGCGCTCTCTCTCATTAGGGGGCGCTCTCATTGGGGGGCGTTCTCTCTCATTAGGGGGCGCTCTCTCTCATCTTTGCTCTTTTTTCTCTTCACAGATATTCGATTGTCCCCGATTAAAGTTTTCCGAGATTCCCCAGAGGCTGACGAACCTGCTGTTGCCCCCGGACCCGATCGTCATCAACCACATCATCAGGTAGAGGGGCCCCTCCATCCCCCGGGCTCCCCATATTGCCCCCTCTATCCCGTCCTCCGGTCACTGACCCCATCCCCCGGTTTCTCCATACACATTTGAACCCAGCAGTTTCCCTCCCAACTATATAAAGCCCCATCTGCAGGTTTTTCTCCCCTCTATATAAAGCGCCATCTGCAGGTTTCCCTCCCCTCTATATAAAGCCCCATCTGCAGGTTTCCCTCCCCTCTATATAAAGCCCCATCTGCAGGTTTTTCCCTCCCCTCTATATAAAGCCCCATCTGCAGGTTTCTCCCTCCCATCTATATAAAGCCCCATCTGCAGGTTTTCTCCCCTCTATATAAAGCCCCATCTGCAGGTTTTTCCCTCTATATAAACCCCCATCTGCGGGTTTCTCCCTCTATAAAAAAGCCCCATCTACAGGTTTCTCCCTCCCTCTATATAAAGCCCCATCTGCAGGTTTTTTCCTCCCCTCTATATGAAGCCCCATCTGCGGGTTTTTCCCTCCCCTTTATATAAAGCCCCATCTGCAGGTTTCTTCTTCCCTCTATATAAAGCCCCATCTGCAGGTTTTTCCCTCCCCTTTATATAAAGCCCCATCTGCAGGTTTTCCTCACCTCTATATAAAGCCCCATCTGCAGGTTTTTCCCTCCCCTTTATATAAAGCCCTTTCTGCAGGTTTCTCCCCTCTATATAAAGCCCCATCTGCAGGTTTTTCCCTCTATATAAAGCCTCTCATGCTGGTTTCTCCCTCCCCTCTATATAAAGCCCCATCTGCAGGTTTCTCCCTCCCTATATATAAAGCCCCATCTTCTGTTTTTTCCATACCCTCTATATAAAGCCCCATCTGCAGGTTTCTCCCTCGCTCTATATAAAGCCCCATCTGCAGGTGTCGCCCTCACCTCTCTATAAAGCCCCATCTGCAGGTTTCTCCCTCCCTCTATATAAAGCCCCATCTGCAGGTTTCTCCCTCCCTCTATATAAAGCCCCATCTGCAGGTTTTTCCCTCCCCTCTATATAAAGCCCCATCTGCAGGTTTCTCCCTCCCTCTATATAAAGCCCCATCTGCAGGTTTTTCCCTCCCCTCTATATAAAGCCCCATCTGCAGGTTTCTCCCTCCCCTCTATATAAAGCCCCATCTGCAGGTTTCTCCCCTCTATATAAAGCCCCATCTACAGGTTTTTCCATCCCCTCTATATAAAGCCCCATCTGCAGGTTTTTCCCTCCCTCTATACAAAGCACCATCTTCAGATGTTTCGCTCCCCTCTATATAAAGCCCCATCTACAGGTTTCTCCTCCCTCTATATAAAGCCCCATCTGCAGGTTTCTCCCTCCCTCTATATAAAGCCCCATCTGCAGGTTTCTCCCTCCCTCTATATAAAGCCCCATCTGCAGGTTTCTCCCTCCCTCTATATAAAGCCCTATCTGCAGGTTTCTCCCTCCCTCTATATAAAGCCCCATCTGCAGGTTTCTTCCTCCCTCTATATAAAGCTCCATCTGCAGGTTTTTCTCTCTGACATGAAATCAGAATAAACCTTCCCCGTTTTAGGTCAATTAGGAACCAAATGTAGAATAATAAGTGTTTAGCAATTTAATAGAGAAAAGTTAAAATCGAGTTGATATTTAAGTTTTTCTCGATTTGGATCCGATTCTTTTTTTTTTCAGTAAAATCAGGTAAAAAAATCGCAATGGATCGCTGCGCCATTTTTGCTGCTACCTGTAGTTTTGGCGGCAGCCAATCAATGCAGAGCACAGAGGGGAGGGGGGGGGCAAAAACGTTACCACTGAGGGTGTAGGGATCTCATTGGCTGCTAAAATCACATGACCCTGTTTTATCTATGTCACTGGTGACGCCATTTCGAGTATCGTCTGTGAACTGAACATTGCTGTCTCTCTGTGCTTGGTTAAAAGCAGACACACCATTTCCCAGAGATTTGACAGAGGAAAAGCTGCCGGATAGATTAGTCAGGGCTGGGGTAAAGCAAGATTAGGGAATCCTAGACAGTAGTAGTTAAGGAATTTGATATTGCTGCTGCTGACTGCATCTTTCCCATCTTTATTTTGATTGCCCAAAAGTTTATTGATCCAGTTTTTGTTGTTTGTTTTTTTTTTTTTTTTTGGGGGGGGGGGGGGGGGCAGTCAGTGCACAAGACACAATCAGGAAATCTGCCCTAAAACCATATCGCTTTGATACACTGGTTTCTTGCACAAAATTTGATTCCGTGCCCAAAAGTAACTTGCTGCAGTTTTGGGAGAACAGCCAGTGTACAAGACACCATTCTTCCATGAGACCATAAGACCCCATTTCACGGATATTCCATAGAAAAAATTCTGTTTATAATCCTATTTGCCAGTTGCAAAGTATAGGCATTTAAGATCACTGTTGATTTTCTGTCTATGCAGTACAGTTCTTCAATAAGAGACTGTGAACAAATCTTTTAGACCTTTTTAATATTTATCTTTTTGAACTTGGAGAGAACTAGAGGTGGTAAGCAAGCAAGGAGGGGCATAGGACGTGGAGCTAGAGTAACGAGACAAGGCGCTCCTTCCTGTGCTCCGAACAACACACAAGCGAGCACATCGTCATTTGCAGTACCGTTTGGCATGTCATCGCTTGGTCGGTTCCCTGTGAATCTCAATACTGAAGAGCATCGCCAATCTGTTCTTCAGTGGTTAACGCAACCTGCATCCAGCGGTTTTACCTCCTCGTCCTCTTAGTCACAGCCACAAATGTCGTCCTCCTCATCATCATCATCAGTCCAACCTGAAGCAAACACAGCCCAAATGTCAACCCATGTACAGACCACTGTGGATAATCCATGTTGTGAAGATCTCTTTAATATAATGCGGTTGGGGTTACAAGACATTTCAAAAGATCAAGAGGCCAAAGAGGATGATTTTGTCTGTTCTGACGCCCAATCGCTGATGTCCTCAGAGGAGAAGAAATATTGAGCGGTCAGCCTTGCAGTGCCTGTGACTTCTAGCCCGCAGCTTGAGGATGTGGACTGTGAGGAAGTCACCTGTGATGATGATGACATTGCGGATGCAAAGTGGTCTTTTGAGCAGCAGCTGGCAAGCGCCTCATCAGTGGAGGAGGAGGATGATGGGGTAGTGTCAGTGCGGGTCTGGCCTCAGAAAGGGAGGGGGCGGTCGCACAAGTCCGCTGACATTACTCCGTCAGCCGTGGTCAGTGGGGGCAGCGGGAACACCGCTCCTAGGTTTCCACAGTTGAAGAGGTCCAGGACCTGTGAAGCCTTGGTCTTTTTTTCCATCAAGCCTCAGATTCACCGACAGACGTCATATGCCGGATTTGCCGTCAATGTGTCAGTAGAGGAAAGAATCTGAAGTGTTTAACCACCACGAACATGAAAAGGCACATGCATGGAAAGCAGGAATCGCTGTGGAAGAGTCACTTGGAGAAAAAAGGCCACACAGGTCCTGGGCTTCCAACCACCGTGACCTCTTCTGCCTCCTCCTCCTCTGCCACTTCCAAGCCCAAGCGGTCCTCTGCTACCGATGTGCCGGAGCAGCATGAGCAAGCACCATTCCCAGATGCTGTCAGCCGATTCCCACCACCAGAGACACAGCCTACACCTTCCCCTTCCACCAGTGTGACCTGCACGTTGTACAGCGCCAGTCTAGCAGCCAGCCTTCTGTGCACCAGGTGTGGGAGCAGAAGAAACTCTTTCAACCCAACCATCCCAAAGCCAAAAGCCTGAATGTCGGTATTGCCAGGCTGTTGACCTTGGAAATGTTGCTTTTCTGCCTGGTGGACACAGATGGGTTCCGCCACGTCATGGCTCTGGCCTAGGCCAAGCAGACATTTCTTTGCCAGAAAGAAATCTGTGTCCACCAAAGTCCATCTCACTATAGACACATGGACTAGTAAGCACGGTCCAGGGCGTTACATCTCACTGACTGCTCACTGGGTGAGTTGGGTGGATGACAGTGCCTCTGGTGATGGCTCTCGTCCAATACTTCCACACTGCTGGGATGGTGCAGAGTCCAGATCCCCAACCTCCACAGGTTGCATCACGTGCCAAAAGAAACCAGGACGTTCTCAAATTAATGTGTCTTGGAGACCGTTAACACATAGGTCAAGAGCTGTGGACAGGTCCGCGCTCTCAGACCGACCAGTGGCTGGGTGCTAAGAACCTGGCACCAGGCAATGTGGTGTGCGACAATGGGAGAGATCTCCTTGCTGCCCTTAGGGTCGGTAGACTTACGCACCTCCCTAGCCTGGCACACGTCATGAACCTGGTTGTGCAGAAATTTCTCAAGCAATACCGGGTCCTGACTGTCTGCTGAGGAAGGTTCGAGGTCTTAGCTCACACTTCTGGCGTTCGCACCTTGCTTCGACATGACTGGCAGCATTGCAGCATCATCTTGGCCTCTCCATCAACTGTCTGATATGTGATGTGGCAAGACGCTGGAATTCCACCCTCCACATGCTCCAGCGATTGTGGCAGCAGCGTAATGCCTGACTAGCAGTGGTGCGGACCTCGGGGTGTTGAGCCATAGAGAGTGGAGACAGGTGAAGGATCTCTGCACCATCATTGGCAGTTTAGAAGAAGCCACCAAAATGGTCAGTCAGGACGATGGCATTGTCAGCATGACCATTGTGGTGATATTTTTATTGGAACAAGTGTTAGGCTCTCTGTGGCAGCAGGTCCCAGCATTGATGGAGGAGAAAGAGATGGACACAGAGCCTTACTCGCCAGAGGATGTAGAAGGCCCAACTGTTTCTACATTGTATAGGTCTTCTTTAGGTGGTGGTTCTAGGTCGAGGGCATGTGCAGGACAGCAGTTCAGCTCACAGAGTAGAGCGCATGAGGCTAGCCAGGGCTCTGGTGACGGTCAGGAGGAGGTAGTGGAGGAGGAGGATGAGGAGGCAGGGGTGGACACCACCGGTACTGATTACCTTTCAGTGGTAAGAGGTTGGCACAGATTTCAGGAGGAGGAGGATAATCTGGTTATTGGTGCCCCTCGATCCCGAGGCTTGGGAGATCCTGGCAGCATCTCATACATGAGTGGTTGGATACTACATTACCTGCAACATGATCCACGCATCAAGGCAATAAAAATGAACAGCGGTTACTGGGTGGCCACCTTCCTTGATCCACCCACACAAATTGACAGTAGAATGAAGGAATTTGAGACAGTGCTCATTAACCAACTCGAGACATCTGCTGCATCTTCTTCACATTCTAATGTCACGGTGGAACAACGTCAGCAACGCGGCAGCAGTAGAATGGCAAATAGCCGCAGCAGCAGGCAGTGTGGCAGAAGCCTAATGGGTGACATTTGGCAATCATTATTTACCACCTCACCAATGTCTGCAAGGCAGGGCAGCATTCAGACACACAGAGACCGCCTTAAGACCATGGTCCATGACTATCTGTGGCTCAACCCATGTTTTGGGACTCTGGTCCAGACCCATTCAACTTCTCGGTGTCCAAACTGGATGAATGGCCTGAGCTTGCTCGACACGCCATAGAAGTTTTATCCTGCCCAGCAGCCAGCATTCTCTCAGAACGCACCTTCAGCACAGCTGGCGGGGTGATAACTGACAAACGTATCCGGCTTTCCCCTGACAATGTGGATCGTTTATCAAAGTGAATCAAGTGTGGATCTCTGACGATCTTGTTGCCCCGGTTGCCAATGTCACTGACCAGTAAACTGTAGCATGTCTTCTCCACAATGTAAAATACACATTCCATCAGTCATCTATTAACAGTTTCAGGCCCCATACTGCCAAATCAAATGGGGCCCCCACCCATTACTAGTTCTTGTTTTTTTACATATGTGTGGGCCCCTGTTTGATTAGGGCCCCTGACAGGAGTACGGCCCTATTGGTACCCCTGGCGGTAGCAGCTAGTTAGATTAGTTGGGGGAGGGGAGATTACAGCAAGCTTTTTGCTGGTTTTGGGGTCAGGCCACTGTAAAAGACACCAATAGTAAAGGTCCTATTGAAAAACAATCTTGTTTCAAATACTTATTTCCTCTTGTTAATTTTATTCTGAGTGTCGATAGGTTACTTTTTGCTGGTTTTGGGGTCAGGCTACTGTAAAATGGATGCCAGGGGTGTCAATAGGGCAGTACTCCTGTCAGGGGCCCTAATCAAAAAGGGGCCCATTGATAGGTTAAAAATAGGAACTAGTAATAGGTGGGGGTCCCATTTGCTTTAGCTGCATAGGGCCCTGAAATGGTTAATAGATGACTGACGGCAGCCCTGGCTCCCGCCGCACCCACTGTAACTACGGCCCTGCCAGCTGAACCTCCATGTTCCCCGTCGGGATGTTCTTGTTGCCACCACATAAATCACATGTTCTTGGGCCCTGGTGCAAAAAGTGAAACTGGGCTCCTGCCAGTTCCCATGTGCCATTTCTAATACTGGTGTCTTCTTATGTCTCAAAGGGGCCCCGTAGCAGCTGCTACCGCTGTACCTGCTATAGCTACGCCCCTGCTATAGCTACGTCCCTGCTGTGGCAATGCTGTCCTCATCTTTTCAGTCAGCCATTGAAAGGAATGAAGTATTCTAGCCTGTGATTTTTTTTCAGTGACTCTTAGGGTATGTTCACATGGTGTATCGCGGCGCGTATGATATGTGCCGCAATAAGACGGGTGCTTTGGATAGATGCGCTGATCAGTGCATCTATCCAAAGCACAGGGGCGCCGGTCCCATATACATTCATTGTCAGCGGCGCGTATTTGCCGCTAACAATTGACATGTCACTTTTCTCCCCCGGCTATGGATAACCGTAATTGCGCCGTACATCTCGCCGCGTTTAAAGCGCAATACACAGTGAAATGCGCGCGCCAAAATAAGCCGTATGTACATACCCTTAGAGCCAAATTTTCTTCAATAAGTTGTTCCCCGTATCCAGTTTACTGTTCTGGATGGTAATTCTAGCTTCTCCTCACCTGTGGAGGTGTAAAAATTAACCTGATCATCCATTGACTTTAATGGGAATCGTCGCGATCTCAATTTTTTTTAGCAATTGCTCATCTCTAATAATGAGAGACTTTTTTAAGGTCTCAAATTTGAGGTCAGAGTTGTTGCCACCATGAATCTGATTAAAGTGTCTTGCTAGAGGGGCAGCTCTGTTTTTCCTTCTATCCCCCTACATGTTCCAGGATACGCTGTTTCCATGGTCTTGGGGTCTTCCTATCCCATAGGGCATGGACATATGGCTTTGTAGATAATGCTACAAGAGTTGCAATTAATGAAATCTCTGATTTCATATTTCCAGTTGGTAACTTAGCTAAAAGCACATTTGGTTTGCTTGATCCAGTGACCTGCTTGCAGTGCCCACATTTGTAGCAGCCCTGGATTTGTCTGTTAAGCTGTGATTGTTTAAGTGTTTCTGTGGATAAGTCTGTAAACAAAAGGAACAAGGGCTGTGAGCACTGAGGAGCATGGAGTCATGGTAGTGGTGTTAGAGATAACAATCTCCTGCTCTGTGAGAGGAACAGCTTGAAGTAAATATATGCTAATTACTGCTGGAGAAGCAGCCACAGCTTGAGGGGACAAAGTGAGCGCAAAACTGCCTGTGAGCCAGTAAATCAGCGTGCTGAGAAACCCCCTTTAGGTTAGGTCCACACAGAAAAGTTAAAATACCGTCGGTATCTTAGGTGTGCTGCGCCGTCGTTTTTTTGTGTGGTTTTTCACAGCAGTTGGATTTCAGATTCTCAGTGTCCCAGGGGCTGCGGGAACCCGACGTCGGTCCCCAGAGTACAGACTATGTTCGATTTTCCATCGGACGTTTTTTGTTTTCCGAAACCCTCAGTAAAGAATCCGTGCTGTGTAGACATGGCCTTAAAGGATCAGATTCAAGTCCAGAGTGCGCAGCCATCATGCGCCCGATGCAGAGGAGAAGCTTCTGTCTGGCCTCTGCCATCTAGGCCGGACTGGTGTCATTTTGGAAGGTTCTCCCAGCGCCTTAAAAAAAAGTTAAATCCACAGTGAGAATATCTTCCAAACTCCTCATGGTCCGGCCGTCCTCTAAAATCTCCATTGACTTTCTTTGTTGCTCCAGATTAGCAGATCGGCAACATTCGGAGCCCTCATCTGAGTGACCCTGGGGTTCACCTCCCTGACACAGTCTTCTCCATTGCTGGTGGTCCTATGTTTTATCATGATGGGGATCGCTATGTTCCTCAGGAGCTGCATGTGTTTGCTCTACTCCCAGTCCTGACTCCATCTACCTCCAGCTGCTGGACCATCTATAGGCGCTCATCTCTCCAAATCATGTCAGTCTACTTACCAGAGGTGGACACCAGCCAACTTGTAGAAACATCTCAGAGATGGAAGGAAGCCCAAGCTTCTCACTTTGATATCATCTACTCACACCAATCCCTACAATCCTGATGTTCTCCGTGGGGGGATCTGTGCACAGATGTAGAACTAAGACTATAACTGTACAGGAAATGGTTATTTTCTTCATGTCCTTATAGCGTGGATCCCACTGACCAAAAGAAGACTGCCTGTTATGACATTGACGTGGAAGTGGAAGATCCACTGAAGGGTCAGATGAGCAGCTTCCTCCTGTCCACTGCCAACCAGCAAGAGATATCTGCACTGGATAATAAGGTAATCCAAATAGTGGAAGCAGGGTGGATTTGGTGACTATAGTCCCTGTGGTGAGCCCATGGTGGATATGGTGACTGTAGTCCTTATGGTGAGTTCATGGTGGATATGAGGACTATAGTCCTTATGGTGAGCCCATGGTGGATGTGGTGACTATAGTCCTTATGGTGAGCCCATGGTGGATATGGTGACTATAGTCCCTATGGTCAGCCCATGGTGGATATGGTGACTATAGTCCGAATGGTGAGCCCATGGTGGATACGGTGACTGTAGTTCTAAAGATAGGGGCCATGGTGGATGCAATGACTGTAATCCTAATGGTGAGGACATGGTGGATACGGTGACTGTAGTCCTAAAGACAGGGGCCATGGTGGATGCAGTGACTGTAATCCTAATGGTGAGGACAGGGTGGATACAGTGACTGTAGTCCTAAAGACAGGGGCCATGGTGGATGCGGTGACTGTAATCCTAATGGTGAGGACAGGGTGGATACGGTGACTGTAGTCCTAATGACAGGGGCCATGGTGGATGCGATGACTGTAATCCTAATGGTGAGGACAGGGTGGATACGGTGACTGTAGTCCTAAAGACAGGGGCCATGGTGGATGCGATGACTGTAATCCTAATGGTGAGGACATGGTGGATACGGTGACTGTAGTCCTAATGACAGGGGCCATGGTGGATGCAGTGACGGTAATCCTAATGGTGAGGACATGGTGGATACGGTGACTGTAGTCCTAAAGACAGGGGCCATGGTGGATGCGATGACTGTAATCCTAATGGTGAGGACATGGTGGATACGGTGACTGTAGTCCGAATAGCAGGGGCAGGGTGACTACGGTAACCATGACTGTTATCCTAATGTTGGGGCCATGGTGAATGTGGTGACTATAGTCCTGATGACCGGGGCCATGGTAGATACGGTGACTGTAGTCCTAATAACAGGCGCCATTGTGTATACGGTGACTGTACTCCTAATGTCCGGGGCCATGGTGGATTTGGTGACTGTAATCCTAATGGTGGGACCATAGTGGTGGGCATGGCTAATTAAGGAGGGCAGGGTGGACATAGTTATTGTGAATGGTAAGGCCATGCATGGTGGATACAGCGACTGATATAACTAGAGTTTTCATAGATCGGTGGTGTTGCACACAGATGTATAGCCACATACTGCTACCTCGCTTGACACCTCTTTATATCCTACACCTCATGTTTAGAGTGTAGGGGATACAGATGCCGGTCAGATATCAGGATCAGTGACCAATCAGTCAGCCTTCGTCATCCACTAGGTGACCTGCTGACAATCGGCGACACCTTCAGATGCAGACCTGGGATTTGGGAGACGGTCGTCACTTAATGTTGGGGGTTGTGATAGAAGAACAACTTCATGTTTGGCCATATGACGGAGTTTAACACATCATGGCCTCTCCAGCTCGAGTCTTCGTAGGAGTAGACCAAATCTTCACGTCTTCTCCTGGAGCTCTGCCCTCTATACTGATGTTCTCCATTAGGCTGTGTTTTTCGGAAGTTCTGGTGACTTGTCGGGAGGTGAAGAGCTCAATATTCACTGATGAGTTATTTTCTTTCTTCTAGATCCATGAGACAATTGAATCAATAAACCAGTTGAAGATACAACGAGACTTCATGCTGAGCTTCTCTAGAGATCCAAAGGGTTATATCCAGGACTGGCTGGTGTCCCAGAGCAGGGACCTCAAGGTAACAATCTCCACCGTTCAGCTCTCCCTCCCTGCTCTGTCTGTGGTTTCTTACTCAACTTCTCTTGATAAGGTGGACTCATGAACGCTTCTTTCACTATAACTAGATCATGACCGACGTGGTTGGGAACCCGGAACAGGAGAGAAGGGCTGACTTCTATCAGGAGCCCTGGTCCCAGGAAGCCGTGAGCCGCTACTTCTACTGTAAGGTGAGACCCAGCTAATCCTGTCTGCATTCCTCATGTAGCCACATCAACCACAGAAACAGTATCTCGACAACATCCATAAAGGGCAGAACTGATAAAAGGTTGAGCCCCCTTTAAACTGTCACCTGTGAAAACTGATGCTTCATATAGTTTTCTATCCGTCTTTATAGATTGTAGGCATATAGGCATCACCACAGGAACATTATACCATGGTCAAAAGATAGAGGAGACAAAAAGTTGTGGAAACCATCATTGTCAGAGGATCGTGGAGACATTTCTGGAACCCTTTTGCGTCTTTAAAGAGAATGGCTTGAAGTGATGAATGTGGCAAACACTGCCAAAACCATTCCTGAGGGAGTAACTACACTTGTTTAAGGTGGCAGCCATACGTCCAACACACCGGTGTACATGTCCAAAAGGTGACCATACGTCTTACACACCAGTGCGTGTTTCCCAAAGGTGGCTGTACATCTTGCACACCAGTGCATGTGTCCCAAAGGCAGCTGTATGTCTTACACACCAGTTCATGTCCCGAAGGTGGCTGTACATCTTGCACACCAGTGTACGTGTCCTAGAGGCAACTGTATGTCTTACACACCAGTTTGTGTCCCGAAGGTGGCCGTACATTTTGCACACTGGTGCACGTGTCCCAAAGGCAACCATAGGTCCTACACAACCGTGCCTGTGTCCTGGAGGCAGCCATATGTCTTACACACCGATTCGTGTTCCACAGGCGGCCATACATATTACATACTGGTACCCATGTCCTGAAGACGGCTATACGTCTTACACACCAGTCTGCTTGTGTCCAAAAGGTATCTAAAGGTGGACCACAGAGAAAGCAGCTACAAGGCGCCTCTAGTAGCTGTTTATCTTTTGAGAATAAAAGGATTGAAAGTGCTGAAATCCAACCGCTCGATCCTTCTTTCCACTGACAGGTGCTGTTAGGGGAGAGTCGAGAGGTCCCTGTAAACTAATATTTCTAATCTGTATGGCCACCACAACAGAACATGCAGCCTCCCCAGTAACAGTCAAGATGCGGGCCCCAGACCCAACAAGAAGAAAGCGCCTGGACAATAATTGGAGTGACGAGAGGAAACCCTTGCCACTCAAAAAGGCTTTCAATGCTCAAAACCATGTTTCATAAACCCTTAAGTGTGCTGTTGCCTCCAGACCTGGACAACTGGAGGGATCCATGAATTTTTGCACTGGATTTAAAGACACCACAGATTAGCTTCTGCAGCAAGACAACAATCCAGAACACAAGAACAAGTCTCCAATGGATGGCCGAGGAGAAATAAGGGTTCTGGGGTCACCATCCGGCCTTGAACCCAATTAAAAAGAGGAGATAAACCTACAGAGGAGAACCTCCCAGTGCTTCTGAGTCACTGCAGAAGACCTGAAGAGCAAATCTCCACCTAGGAGAACTTCCTAATGTGTCTGAGCCACACATGCTCTATGTAAGTACAGGAAATCCACTCGCCTGAAGGAGCAGGTGACCAAGGACTGGGGTTCTATACCCTCTGTTTCTGAGGAATGTGAAGTTTCCTATTAAAAATCCTGTGCCATAATGTGAAGCATCGTGTCTCCTGGGGTCACTTACGATCCTGAGTAAGACGCCGATGGTTCCCTCTATGTGTAGCGATCAGTGACAGGTCTGAGGAGCTTTTTCATGACTGTGCTGCACCTGAGAGGTTGTCCCACTTGGACTGGTTTTATGGTGTCTCTGCAGGCCTAGTCAGTGACTGTCAATTACTGAGTAAGGCCGCCCATGGGATTCCTAAATAAGAAAAAAGGAGGGATTTCAACCAAAAAGTTACAAGTTCTACTACATCTTCTCCACAAAACTGTATATCTGCTTGGCTCCTCTAAAACATGTCAGTAGAGTAGACAGCATTCTCCTGGCAACATTGCTGTAGAGTGTAGCCTGTAGGTATTGGTCTTCCATAATACTGTCCTTTTGGAGACCTTACTCTTTAGTGTACAGACATCAGCATCTCCCTGTAGTGGCCTTAGAACATGGCGCACACCATCTGCTCTGAAGAAAGTCCGATTAGACAGCAGTTTTCTGGCACTATTTGCTGTAGACTGTAGGTATTGGTCTTCCATCCTACTGTCCTCTCCAAGATGGCAGAGACACAACTAGATTTGAAACGAGACGATAGCCAGCCGGGGGTTTCTGAAAAAACAAAGGAAGATGGGACCAGACGAGGTTTCTGACACGGGGCTTTTTGACTAGACTAGACCGAGGTTTCTAAACAGGGAGGGGTTAGACCAGACGAGGTTTCTGAAACGAAAAGATAAAACCCGCCGAGGTTTTGACCCCGAGACGATAGCCCAAAGACGGGTTTCTGACACGGACGTAGCCCCAGACGAGGTTTCTGACCGGGGACAAATTAGCCCCAGACGGGGTTTTTGGGGACACGAGACAAATAGACCAGACGGGGTTTTTCTGACACGAGACGGATAGACCAAAACCGGGGTTTTTCTGACCGGACTTAGACCAGACGGGGGTTTTCTGACACGGGGAGGGATAGACCTAAACGAGGTTTCTGACACGAGAGTTTGGCCCGACGGGGGTTTCTGACACGAGACGATAAAACCAGCCCGGGTTTTGACACGGGGACATAGCCCAGACCATTTTCGGGAAAACGGGGAAGATGACCAGACCAGGTTTGCTCGAGACGATGGGCCCAAAAACCGGGTTTTTGGGCCCACGGGGAACCAATGGGGCCCCAGACCAGGTTTCCTCATACTAACTGTTAAAATGGGTTCAGGCTTCTCATACTAGACTGTAGCCTATTTTTTTTCTGACCCCGAAAACTTAAACTAGATCAGGTTTCTGACACTAGATTGTACACAAGACCAGGTTTGACGGGGGGATTGTAGCCAAAACCAGGTTTAAAGCCAAATTTTCCTAGACCAAAATGGGCCCCTTTGAGCCAAAACTCTAAAACCAGATTTAGGTTTCTGACGCTATTTCTGTAGCCCCGAACCAGGCTTCTGATGTTTAAATGTAGAAAAGCTAGGCTTCTGGGGCCCCAACTAGACTGTTGACAAACACAAGGCTTCTGCAATGGGCCCGGGAGCCCAGTTAGGCTTTGCCCACTAATGGTAGCCCAGTCAGGCTTCTGACACAAGATTTCAGAAACCCCTTCCCTTAAACACTAAAATGTAGACTTCTGACGTGAACTATAGAATAGAAAAAAGGGTTTTTCGGGACCCAAGCCCAAAATTTTTAACCCCAGAAAATTTTGGATTGGGACTTCGGGACAACTGGGATAGTTTGGGGCCCCTCTTGCTTCTCAGTCCTGTTTTGGGAAATAAGGGGATGTGTCCCCTTTGGGAAACATCACTGTGAAGGCCCCACTGATGGTTTTCCCCAAAAAAGATAAATTTTTCTAAAAAAATTTGGGGAAACTGGGACGGGGGCTTTTGGGACACTAGACTAAGCTTCAGCCATGACACTATAACGTTTTATTTTTTGTAAAGCAATGTCTTCTCAGAATGTCGCCAATACCGAAACAGTCGGGGTCTCGTCTAGTAGGTTGCGGTATTCTTGGACGTTCCGCTGATTACCACATTTACCTCACTGATAACCAGTGACCTGTTTTATTCCCCCGAGGAGTAAAGGATGGGCCCGCTGTGTTTGTTACGGGAATTTTTTCCCATCATGTAAAATCCGGGGCGGGGTAAGGATTTTCTGAAACTGAACTGCCCCTAACTCTTGTGTTTCAAAATTCAAACAACGACGACAAGAGCTGGAGCAGTTTTCTTGGTTTGGGTTCGGAGGGTTTTTGAACAAAAAAAAAACCCCCTTAACCCGTTGATGTCAGTGTTCCTGTCCTCCGCTGATATGTGGCTTTTCCATCCTTCCTGTTTTCCCCCCCTTTGGAAATATTCACTAGGAAAGAACCCCATAGATTTTGGTTTTTGATATTCTGGTGCCCACTCTCTGGCAGGTTTTCAGGAACCTGGGGGAGCACACATGCTCTTCCATTCCTCAGCATCAGGAGCCCTTCCTTCTTACACCCTCTTCCATTCCTCCCTTCTCATAAACGCCTCTGTTCCTTTATCACACACTCATTCCTTCCCCAGCATTAGAAGAACTCCCTTCTGACACGCTCCTCCGTCCCTCCCTTGCACACTCCTCTGTTACTTTCTCTCTCTCACACTCCTCTGTTCCTCAGCATCAGGAGACTTCTCTTCTCACACACTCCTCTGTTCCTCGGCATCAGGAGACTTCTCATACACTCCTTTTTCTCCCTTCTTACACGCTCCTCCGTTCCTTTCTCTCTCTCACACTCCTCTGTTCCTCAGCATCAGGAGACTTCTCTTCTCATACACTTCTCCTTCTCCCTTCTTACACGCTCCTCCGTTCCTTTCTTTCTCGCACACTCCTCTGTTCCTCAGCATCAGGAGACTTCTCTTCTCATACACTTCTTCCTTCTCCCTTCTTACACGCTCCTCCGTTCCTTTCTTTCTCTCACACTCCTCTGTTCCTCAGCATCAGGAGACTTCTCTTCTCATACACTCCTTTTTCTCCCTTCTTACACGCTCCTCCGTTCCTCCCTTGCACACTCCTCTGCTACTTTCTCTCTCTCACACTCCTCTGTTCCTCAGCATCAGGAGACTTCTCTTCTCATACACTTCTCCTTCTCCCTTCTTACACGCTCCTCCGTTCCTTTCTTTCTCGCACACTCCTCTGTTCCTCAGCAGCAAGAGACTTCTCTTCTCATACACTCCTCTTTCTCCCTTCTTACACGCTCCTCCGTTCCTTACTTTCTCACACACTCCTCTGTTCCTCGGCATCAGGAGACCTCCCGCCTCAAGCAGCCATCAGAAGTGCCAAGTGACTCTATCGTCATTGTCATAAATGTTTGAGATACAATCAAGGACCATAGGTAGAATCTGGACCAAATCTAGGGAGAGGTCATGCAGAGGAAGGGGCCATTCAGGGGTCACCGACATCAGTATTATTTCTTTACTTCAGTGACGGTATAAGGCAGTGCCATTCACATCCATTCACTCATTGAGCTCCAGTTGTAGCTACCAAAGACATTGAGTAGTTTTAACAGAAAAGTTATTTTGGACATTTCTAGAAGAGAACCAAGTTTTGGCTTTACCGACCCTCCATGTCCAGAGCCTGGAGCTCGGTCACCATTGCTAATAACAAGGACTGAGCCTCAGCAGTGTGACCTTCAAGTCCTCCACAATGACTACCGAGGTGGGGCTGCTTGGCGCAGCCCAAGAGCATCACTCTCCACTGCCATATACCAGGGCAGAGCGGCCCTAGAGCATCGCTCTGGACCTCTATATACCCCGGCAGAGCTCCAAGTTGCGGACCAGGAGCATCACTCTGCACCGCCATATACCAGGGCAGAGCTCCAAGGTGCAGCTGCTCAGTGCAACCTAAGACCATCATTCAGTACCGCAATATACTATGGCAGAGCTCCAAGTTGCTGACCAGGAGCATCACTCCTCAAAGCCATATACCAGGGCAGAGCTCCAGCGCGTCCAGTAGTCGTCAGTTTAGCACAGGGCCATTAGTAGTGGGGGGAGGGTAGATCGCCTTGTGTCCAGCACTGTATATGTTGTAGCTGCTGTGTGTAGAGTCACAAAGTGACAATAAATTTCATTTCTACCAACGAGGCTGCGCCCATCATTACCGCGACCATGACTGAGGTAACACATGAGCCCAGATGCCCACACTGAGCTCCAAATTACTATGTAAATGATAGTGCTCTCCAATTGGTCAATGCAAGTGACAGTCATGTTGAAATCATCGACCATTCAAGTTTGAATCTTGTTTTATTGGACAAATCTCCTGATGAGAACAGTTCTTAGACCCAGAATGCTTTGCTACAAACGATTCTGCACAACAGAGTTACAGAATAGTTTATAGGTTGTAAAGGTCTGGAAAGGCTCATTTGTGGGCTCTCCTCCATCAGAACCATCATCGGGATGGCGTGTGACCCTGGAGCCTTCCCTGATGTCACCTCCACAACTCTTCAACCATTACACTTGGGAGTTTTTGGAGAGTTTCTGCTTGAATGTCTTTGTTGAGGGCAGAGTCACCTCCAGAGCTGCTGTGTGATGTGATCAGCCTCTCCCCACATCGAGCTTTGGGTTTAAGATCCTCCATTGGGATGAGGTCAGGAAGGACAACAGCCACACACAGCAGCCAATGGCTCCGAGGTCTTTGCAGCATGAGATGATTTGGGTACGGAGGGTGCGGTGTTTCTTTTTGTGCCATGGAAGAAAGTGGTCAGTCAGAAACTCTATCACACCTTCAGGGACCATAAAGGGGCTGACCAGCTCTCTCGTGATTCCAACGCATGGCTCCACCACCTCCTTGGTGACATCACAGCCTTGCTTGGACATGGTGCCCATCCACAAACCATTGACTACTCCACCAACCTTCCATCTGGACCATCCAATACTCCACCAACCATCCATCTGGGCCCTCCACTCCACCAACCATCCATCTGGACCCTTCACCACTCCTCCAACCATCCATCATTTGGACCGTCCACTCCTCCACCAACCATCCATCCATCAATAAATATGGACCGCCCAGTCCCAGTCCTCCACCAACCAGCCATCCAGCTGAACCCTCCACTACGCCACCAACCATCAATCAGGACCATCCATTATTCCACCATCCATCCATCTGGACCATGCAATACTCCACCAACCATCCATCTGGAACCTCCACTACTTTACAAACCATCCATCTGAACCATGCACTCCTCGACCAACCATCCATCTGGACCCCCCACTACTCCACTCCTCGACCAACCATCCATCTGGACCATCCACTCCTCTACCAACCATCCATCTGGACCATCCACTCCAACAACCATCCATCCATCCATCTGGACCATCCACTACTCCACCAACCATGCATCTGAAACCTCCAATACTCCACCAACCATCCATCTGGACTCTCCAATACTCCACCAACCATCCATCTGGACTCTCCAATACTCCACCAACCATCCATCTGGACTCTCCAATACTCCACCAACCATCCATCTGGACTCTCCAATACTCCACCAACCATCCATCTGGACTCTCCAATACTCCACCAACCATCCATCTGAACCCTCCACCCCTCCAACAACCATCCACCTGGACCCTCCACCCCTCCAACAACCATCCACCTGGACCCTCCACCCCTCCAACAACCATCCACCTGGACCCTCCACCCCTCCAACAACAATCCATCTGGACCCTCCACCACTCCATCAACCATCCATCTGGACCATGCACTACTCCACAAACTATCTATGTGGACCCTCCACTCCTCCAACAACCAGCCATCTGAAACCTCCACTCCTCCACCATCCATCCATCTGGACCCTCCACCCCTCCACCAACCATCCATCTGGACCCTCCACCAACCATCCATCTGGGCCCTCCACCAACCATCCATCTGGGCCCTCCACCAACCATCCATCTGGGCCCTCCACCAACCATCCATCTGGGCCCTCCACCAACCATCCATTGGGCCCTCCCCCAAACCATCCATCGGGGCCCCCCAAACAACCATCCATCTGGACCCTCCACCAACCATCCATCTGGACCCTCCACCAACCATCCATCTGGACCCTCCACCAACCATCCATCTGGACCCTCCACCAACCATCCATCTGGACCCTCCACCAACCATCCATCTGGACCCTCCACCAACCATCCATCTGGACCCTCCACCAACCATCCATCTGGACCCTCCACTCCTCCACCAACCATCCATCTGAAACCTCCACCAACCATCCATCTGGACCCTCCACCAACCAACCATCTGGACCCTCCACCAACCATCCATTTGGAGCCTCCACCAACCATCCATCTGGAGCCTCCACCAACCATCCATCTGGAGCCTCCACCAACCATCCATCTGGACCCTCCACCCCTCCACCAACCATCCACTGCTGACCATAAAATTACCCACCAAACCCAAACCATCTGGACCATTTTGGGCAAATTACTCCACCAACCATCCATCTGGACCATGCAATACTCCACCAACCATCCATCTGGACCATGCAATACTCCACCAACCATCCATCTGGACCATGCAATACTCCACCAACCATCCATCTGGACCATGCAATACTCCACCAACCATCCATCGGACCATGAAATACCCCACAACCACCATCGGGGCCCATGAAAATACTCCACCAACCATCCTTACCATGCAATACCCCACCAACCACCCTTCGGGCCCATCAATACTCCCCCAACCTCCACGGGACCATGCAATACCCACCAAACACCCTTTGGGAAACCCTCCCTGCTCCCCCCAAACCATCCATTGAAACCCCACCCTCCACCAACCATCCATCGAAACCCCCCCCTCCAAAAACCATCCATCTAAAACCCCACCCCCCCAACCATCCTTTGGGCCCCTCCACTCTCCCCCCAGCCACCCATCTGGCCCCCTTTCCCCACCCCCCCCCAGCCATCCATTGGAACCCCATCCCCCCCAAACCACTGCCCCCCTCCACTCCACCACCAACCAACCATCTGACCCATGCACTACCCAAAAACCTCATGTGGCCCTGAAATACTCCCCAACCCCCCATTAAACCCCCACTATTTTACAAAAAAACCATCTAAAACCATATCCTCACCAAACCCATCCTCACCCCCCACTATCCACAAACCACCCATCTAAAACCCCTCCCTATCCAACTATTTACTCGGATTTTCCCACTCCCCAAACTTTTTATCTGGTATCCACATCCCCCAACCATTTATCTGGGATCTTCACTACTCCGCAAACCATTCATCTCTGCCATCCACTCCTCCACCAACCATCCATGTGAACCATCCACTACTCCACCAACCATCCATCTGGACCATCCACTCCTCCACCTATCTGGACCCCCCCAGGGTTGCAGTAATGAGTCTTCATTACTGTGTGGTCCCTGCAAATGCTTCTGCTTGGGAGCTCTGGTTAGGGACGGCCATAGGGTTACAGCCTCCAGAGGGTCCTACACCTTAAAGTTCCCGGGACTCCAGAGACTTCAGCAGCTTCACATACTGGTCTGCTGCGGTGTAATGGCTTTTGGAACACGTACCATGGTGGAGACACAGGGGCCCCCCCAGAAGCCCCAATGGAACCGACCAGGGTGGGACACGGGGGCCCCCAGGAAAACTGGAAAAACACGTACCAGGTGAGACAAAGGGGCCCCAAAATAACTGGAACAAGTACCAGGTGGAGACACGGGGCCAGTCCTGAAAACTGGAAATTTACCATGGTGGAACACGGGGGCCCCCAGAGGCCCTATACTGAACAAGTACCATGGGGGAGAACAGGGGCCCCCCAGGGCCCATACGGAAAACACATCCCAGGTGGAACACGGGGGCCCCCAGAGGTATACGGAAACATACCATGGGGGAGAACAAGGGCCCCCCAGGGGCCCCCCTACTGGAACAATCCCAGGTGGAGAACAAGGGGCCCCCCAAGGCCATACTAAACCTACCTGGTGGAGACAAGGGGCCCCCAGTTGTACGGAAACACCAGGGGGAAGCACGGGGCCCCCAGTACCCCTAACGGGAACATTTTACTGGTGGAAAAAAGGGGCCCCCAGGGGCCCTTTTTACTGGAACACGTACCATGGTGGGGAAGCCAGGGGCCCCAGTAGCCATACGGAACACTAACCAGGGGGGAACACAGGCGCCCCGTTTTCCCATAGGGGAAAAGGGGCCCCCCCCCAAGAGAATTCACCCCACTTTGCACCAATCACAAGCCTTCATTTTTATACATTATAAATATTTAATTTGCATATTTACAGGCGTCGTTAACCCCCTGCTGAGCGGTTGGTGCTGTTGGCTGGCTTGGCCCTCAAGCCATGGCCAGGTGGACGCGGGAGCCCAGCGCCTCCATGTTGCTGAGCACGCAGCGGTGGTAGCCCTCGCCCGACAGATGGGTGCTGCACTTTTTTAGGGAGAACCTCTGCACCAATGCCGGCTCCAGGGCCCGGAAGACGTGGAGCTTGGAGTGTCGCAGGAAGAGCTCCAGCAGCTCCAGGCCGTCCTCGTCCTCCTCCGCCGCCAGCCCGGCCCGGGCCTCATGAAGCCCCGGTTTAGAAGCAGGGCTCCCGGGGGGCGAGGCGGTCAAAAGTTCCGTCCCGCAGGAAGTCTGCCGCCTGCGGGAAACCGCCGCCGCCGGGCCGCGCGACCCCCTTGGGCTGTACCCCCTGGTAGGAAAAGGGGGAGAAAAAACCTGCCCCCCCCTATGGTGTTAATTTCGCATCGGTTCAGCGCCTCCGTGGTCACCTCACTCCCACACCAGCGGAAGAAGACTGTCCCGAGGCTTCTTGGACACCACCTCTGAGGGCACGTGTACACAAGCGCTGCCAACGGACAGCTCCGGGCGGGGGAAAGGGATCGGCCCCAGCTCGGCCGCATGCCCCCACCTCCTCAGCACCCCCGGGGGCCCAGCTCGGACAAACACGGACTGTCAGGGCCACGTTTTCCTGGGGGTCAAGAAGGTTTGTGGCAAAGGCATCAAGAAAGCCGCGGGGTGGACGCATTTTTGGGGCAGGGGGGCAGCACCGCGCACCCCGAGGCCTCCGCACATAGGGCATGGGAAAGATCTCCACCACCCCCAGGGGGCCGCAGCAGGCTCAGGCGCTTGGTCAGCACCCCCCCCATGCCCCCTCGGGGGTGGCCCCCGTACGGGGCCGGGGTTCCCCATCCCCCGGGTGGGGATCAAAGCGCCGAAAAACCTTTCGCAGCCCCCCGCTTCTTAAATGCACCCGGGGGCGGGGTAGCGTGGTGAGCTGCTCCCGGCCTCCCCAGGACCTGCGCCGCCCAGCAGCCCACCCCCGCGGGGGGAACTT